>CAKAKR010058618.1:8365-21802 GCA_916700685.1 Adelosebastes latens
TTAAACTTTTCCCTCCACAGGGAAGACAAGGCGTTGCTTCTCCCCTGAGGAGTTGAATTCCTTGGCCTACTTCCACCAAACAGGCCTCGCCTCGCACTGCAGAGTCTTAACTGACAATTACACGCATCTGCTGCATCTCTACTGATGCAAGAATATTTGTGAGGCACGTAACAATATGCAGAGGATGGGAACCTGCACTCACAACGTCCTGCAGTCAAGTACATGCACCTTACAGCTGGGTATGGTTTTTTTCTGTATGCCAAAATTAGATGTCATTTATTTAGATATTATATAATAAAGAAAAGTAACCATATGACCTGATTAACTTCTCTAATCAGCTTATAATATATAATTAGACCTACTAATGCCAAGAATTATTTTCAATCAAAGCAAATATTTAAATAAAAACATCATCATCAAGAGTCATTTATTTCCTGCTCATTTGAATTGTGTGCTTTTATGCAAATAACCATTATAGATAACAATAACAAAAAGTAAAAAGACAACATTTACAGTTTTTGACAGAAATGTAGCACAACATGGAAGTGAAAGCAGCGCTCTGTTTATTTAAATGTGAATTTGCAATAAAAATATTTTCTCCCTCTATGAATAATCGTGATAAATAATCGTGATGTCAATATTGATCAAAATAATCCTGATTATCATTTTGGCCATAATCATGCAGCCCTGCTAGAACGTTCCTGGGTTTAGATTTAAGAGTCCAGAATAAGAGCAGCAGTCACTTTCTCTATTGTATAGAAAACAACAAGTTATTGGTTCAGCAGTGATGTGTGTGCTTACCAAAGCTCCAGCTTCACTCTCCTCCCATCCAGAAGAATGGTGGTGGTTTTATAGTCGATACCTGGACAGAGAGAGAGAGAGAGAGAGAGAGAGAGAGGGGGAACAGGCATTAGGCAAATGGATGCATCAAGAAGGCCGGCATCAATCAAGATTACAATACCGCAGTCAGAGACAAGCTGATGCTCAGCAAAATGACTCGTCATCTGATTGAGCCACTTAAACTGAATCAAAGTGTAAATTTACCCACAATACACTACAGAGAACTGTGATTAGCCTCCAAATGTATGACAACCGTGTATTTATGGGTGACGGTAAGAGATCCTTCAGCTTGCTCTGAAAATAATATTTTTAACATGTCAGTATTTCTGACTTGTTTTCATTAAAGGAGACAATCAGGCTGAGTCCCTTCCCCTTACTGCTTTTCACCAACATCACTGAGCTACAGCATAGATTAACCTTTCAAAGTGTGTCCTGCTCTGAAATTCAGACCGTCTATCCTCTCTAAATACTACTTACTTCTTGGTTTACTTGGTTCTACATTACCAGTAGGGCTTCAACTAACGATTATTTACTTTATCGATTAATCTGCCGATTATTTTCTAGATTAATCGTTTGGTCTATAAAATGTCAGAAAACAGTGAAAATGTTTCTTAAAGTCTAAAGTGATGTTAAAAGATATTCAGTGTAATATGATATAAAACAGAGGAAAGCAGAGCGAAAGAGCGAGAACGAGCGCGGTGTGTGAGTGAAGACAAGCAGGCAGGCAGAGGAGTAGAGTACAGCAGAGACTCCGGTCCTGGAGACCAAAGCTATGGTCTCCCCCGCGTCCTCCGACCATGCCCAACACCGTTTAACAGACGGGCTTCACTAGATAGAACTTTGCAGTTTTGGTGCTTCCGTGTAGTTTGTGTTGGAGTCTGAGTCGGAACAGCGAAGCCACACGCGAGCGCGCATGGGACACCGACCCGGATTGATTTATACGTGTAAGAAGTTAAAAACAGTTCCTTTAAACTTTCACTTATAAAAACTGTGTTTTACTGTTTATTGTCATGACAGGCAGCAGTGTTCAGCCTCAGGCAGCTAACAGATCTTTGTGTTTAGTTCATTTATGATAAACCTGTCTGACTGCTACACCTGTCGCCCTGCTGCCTGCTCCACGTCTCGACATGATCAGTTCACTCGCCAGCTTCATGTGGTTTTCATTGAATCTGGTACCACCCGAGGCCAAACTGGTGTAGACTTGCCGCGGTGGTCGGTGTTACACGGTTGTCGGGCACATACCAATTACATTACTCACCCACCGCCTCCACCAACCTTTTTTATAGAAATAAAACCCATTGAGGTAATTTTCGTGTATCAGTGCCGTGTTATCAATACATAGTCGGACGATGGACACTACAAACTGAAAGTGAAAGTGAAGTCAGATTTCACACACTGGATGAGAGAGAGTTGACAGACAAAACGATGGCGAAGGATTTGGTGTCGAAGCAAAATCGCCTATTTGGCAATACTTCGGATTTAAACCCAATGCTATAAGGGAGCCATAATGTTAATAAGGTAATTGCAGTGCAGAGAATGGAGCGGTCACAGACGGTGTGCGCAGCGGAGCAGCACCGGGTGAAAACCTGCGGCCCTGCAGCGAAAGCTCGACCGGAGAGGCCAAATACACAGCCACCCGACATTAAAGATCAAAGTAAGTGCGCTACAGATATTGATTGTCATCTTTTCATGTAAAATGTCCGGTGTTATCGGTAACACCAGTGTTGTTACAAGTTTATTAATCAGTGGGAAAATTTCCTCACCGTCACATCCCTAAACTGGTGAATCACTGGATAATCTGATGTTTATCTTTTTACTCAAACAGTTTTATGTGGATTTTGGTGATATTCTTTACAGGTTTGCCTCACCGCCCAGCTTGTATCACTCAGTCCTGAGGTATGTCACTAATAATCATTGTACCTTAATATAGCATGTAGGATGGTCATCCCTCACTTTAGGTTACAACACTGGTACATTTATCTCATTCATTCATCTCAGGCAAATTTCCTACTTACTTAAACTGGAAGTTTTTATTTTTGCAAAGCAGTCATAATCTTTACACACTGGGGTGGTGTGACGAATAAATGACACGAAAATGTGAAATACTGCGAATATTATGCATCAAAACTATTCATACCAGCAGCGAGGCAAATTTGCAACAGTTGCAACACTTTTTTAATAAAAGGTCTGAATAGATTCACGCAGGCAGAGGAGCAACTATCGGGATCTTATTGACATACTTGCCAACCCTCCTGGGAGACTCCCATTTTTCATTGCCCTCTCCAGGTTTACTCCCGGGGTCACAATTCTCCCATATTTCTCCCGATTTATGGCAAATGTTCACACCTTTTTTCCTTTTCGTTATCTCAACATGTTTTGGCACTGTAAAAGCCCTAGTGTTTCCACCCCGACGACGATACAGCTACACCAAATGTCATTTCCTGGCAGAAGACTAGCGACACAACGCGGTTTGAGCTGCGCTCGCCGCATATCACAGCATGCAGCTCCCAAAGTTGGGCTTTGCTTGATGTAGCGAAAAGCCCCCATGGGTATTGGCTAGGTCTGGAAGTAATGATTTCATCATCATTCATAACCATTTTAACTATCAGTTATTTAGAAATAAAGATGCCCATTGGCCAAACACAGATCTGAGCAGCAGTTGCGGTAATGTGAGGACAGGGTTTTGAGGGAAAGCATTACAAAATCTGAACGTGTCATGCTCTCAAATTGAAAGACCACGTTCTTGAATAAAGATAGGAAAAAAGCTCCATACAAGCCCATACTCAACAAACCCTTGCACCGGATGTATGTTTGAATACATAGCACTTTTAACTGAAAACAGCTTTAACATTAAACATTAAGACTCTTTGGAAAACAGACATCAACATCCCAGTAAATGTTTGAAAAACAGTGCAGAAGAGCAGCAGTTCCCAGACTCTCACACATGATTACATCAGCCTCTGGCAGGTAGCAGCTGCTGGCAAACAAAATTAGCAATATCTTCCAATTTTCCAGGCAACATAAAGCTGCTGCCGAGCTAGAGTGCTGAGCTCAGGCTAAGCTGATTGAATTGGAGTGAGTGCAGGACTTCGTACCAAGTGCTTCAGCTCCTTTCGTTGCCAGGGCTCACTTAGATATCCCAGATAATCAATAGCTTCTCTGATGTCTCTGACGTCTTGGCTGAATACTGCTGCTTCTATTCTGGGAGTCAGCTTACTTTGTTTGTTCTTTGGATGCACTCAAAGCTGCGTGAGGCTTATAATGTTGAGCTTTTGTTCAGGCTGTGTCAGAGAGGTGCTGAACTAACTATATGGTAATGTGCTGAGATGATGTTTTCTGTCACTGTAAGCCTCGGCGTGGGCGGCTTGGTTAAAATCCTCAGAGTATATATAATTACCTATTAGTTTCTCAATTGATTTTCTATAAAATGTACTGTTTATGGAAACACTGACCAGGCAGGTATGATTTGTAACATTTACATAAAACCAGTGAATATGAAGTCTGCAGGTGTGAATAAATGACATGTAGAGGTTGTGAAGGAACAAAAGAAAGAGCAAAGTGCAGAAAATCTGATTTGACAGCAGTGAGACTGCATTTACAGCTAAGCTCTGTGGTAATAATGAACAGTGTCTGTGCATCGTTCAAGAGGATTAGATCAGATTCAGCTTTTAATTTTTTCATTTACCTACCAGTTCACTCTCTTACACACACTGTTAACCCCCCTCTCCTTCAGGAGGGCAGTATAGGGGGTTACCTCTGAGCTGGCCTGCATCCAGCGATAACTGCTGTCTGTGGATATGCCACTGTCAAACATCCAGCCCGCTGCTGTAGAGAAACAATGGGCCGCCGTGCCGGCCTGACCCCTGGGGAATATCCCATTGTTAGTGTGTGCTGAATGAAAAACAGATTTCAGAGTCTCACAGCTGCACTGAAAAGTGTCTTTTCAACCTGCTCTTGCATTTTAATTGACTTCACCCCTCCAAGCCTGTTGTTATCTGATGGCTAACATCACAGACTGTGAAATGCAAAACCTTATCGCTGTGTGGAAATATTAATCTGGAGATCCCCTCAAAAATGATGTGTATTCCCAACACACCAATGCGCCCTCCCAAAGCCCCACTTAGTATCAGTTATTGTTGGTTAATATAATGATACATACAGCGAGACAATAGAGATTCAGTTCTATCATCATTACTGAGAAAGCCATCCCTTTAATATCCATTAGGCCATTGTGGGAGACATTAGAAATGAATCCGCAGGAATGCTTTATAGCAGTGGTTCCCAACCTGGGATCCGGCCCCCCCTTAGTGGGCCGACAAAGATCACAGGGGGTGCGCCAGAATTAGTCTGCTCGGAGGTTGTCAAAATTAGATTTGCTCATATCTAAAATCATAATAATATACCTACTGGATAATTTATACGTTTATAAGTCTGTATATAAAGCTAGGGGTGTCACGATTTCGATCCCAAATTGGAAATCGATCGAAATTGGCTCCGGATCTCGACCATCGAAATCTAAAGCAGGATCGACCATCTGTTGCTTCAGCGTTAACGTCAGCCCTGCAAAACTACATATAACACTGTAAAAACACCTAAAAATCATCCAAAGTGCATCCTGCTGAATACCCGAGGGCCAAAAACAACTTGACAGGGTCTCTAAAAAAAACAGGCATCCTTCACCAACACAGATATCTTAAACAGGGACTATGTATGATGCATTTGCCACTATTCTGATTAGCAGTCACCAAATTTCTGATCAATAACGCACACAATCACTGAGGAGGAAATGTGACAGACCAACTGGCGGCCCAAAATCAGGCAGGGAGCCAATCATAGCCTGAGGACAATGCCATCCAATCACAATCTGCTCTTCTGTCCTGATTTTCTCCTCTTAAAATATTTAGGTTCCTCACCATCGTTTCCCTTTCCCTCCACGCTAACCTCTTTGCCAGAGGGATGAAAATCAATAGCAGAGCTTCTGTCTGCACAAACATCCCGGCTGAAGCGTGTTCAGCTGCGTTCCACTCTGCCCTCCATATTTAATGAAGCTGTTTGAAGGCTTTTGATCTCGCTCGCATCAATTAGGACATCTTCCTCTTAGAGAGAGTCTCTAGAAGCTGGCCGGGCTCACAGTTTGTCTTTAGAGGAATGACGGGTTCTCCGTGGGCTGCGTCTTCAGAAACCTCAACCTCATCTTTGGATCACAGCCACACTAATGCTGATAAATATGAAAACGCTGTTGAAATAGAGCTCCATCTAGGGCTGGGCAGTAATACCATATTATAGTCTAGGGCTGCAAATAACTATTATATTTATTGATTAATCTGCAGATTTTTCTGATTAAAAGATCAGAAATTTGGTTTTTAAAATGTAAGAAAATAGTAAGAACAACAGTCCAAAAACCCAAAGCTATATTCAGTTAATAATGTTTTAAATCAAATCCTCACATATGAGAAGTTGCTACCAGAGAATGGTTGACATTTTTTCTTGAAAAATGCTTTAAACCACTTATTGATTAAGTTTCTGCTTAATCACGATTAAATATTTTGATCAATTGACAGCCCTAAAAATGACTAAAGTTCATTATCAAAAGAGTTGGCAATTAGTTTTCTGTTGCTTCAGCGTTAGCGTCAGCACTGCAAAACTACATACAACACTGTAAAAACACCTAATTGATTAAGTTTCTGCTAATCAAATAGGGATGCACCCATCCAACTTTTTCAGTCCCAAACCGATAGCAGCACCTGGGCTTTGGGTATCGGCTGATAGCGAGTACTGATCCGATACCAGTGTTTAATTAATAAGCTGTATGCCTCACTCTATAGGAGTGACTGGGATCATTCTTTTATGTGTAAGGCAACATCAGGTTTGACTTAAACATCCAGCTATTCGGTATCGGTAAATCCCTATAATCAACTAATCAAATTATGTTTTCACATCTAAATTGGACATTTTAAAACATTCTGATGTAACTGTATAAAACCTTGTAGTTTCACATGAGCACATACACTAAGTGCAATTAAAGCCACCAACAATCTGAATAGAGCAATATTTCAACCATGACATTGACACCCGCATCAACTCTTTTGATCGAGACATTATTATTTATTTGCAACGATGACCTCCTCCTCTCTAAATCACCTGCTTCAATAATACAGTTTGGCCTTTGCTGGATGTGGGTGTCTGAAAACACACATGACCCAGGAAGGTCTTCACACTGCTGCCACACAACAGGCAGCATCACCCTTTGGCAGAATTTATTAGAAAGGAACTGGTGAAAAGGGCTCATTCTGCTGACTGATGTATATTTCATGAACAGTTGCTGTCATCCTGAGGGGAGGAGATGGAAATTCTTTTCATCTGAAAAACTACTCAGGGAAACATTGACGACAGCATCTCTGTCAGGACCGTTTCCTGGAGCACGTATCTTAACAAAAGGTAACTGAGCAGCTTATATTCCATTATTAGTGGTTTAAAGCGGAGTCTAATGCATGTGATGGATGCACTCTCTTCCTTTCTGTCCTGCTGTGCACCTCATTACTGTTCCCTGACAAACGCGCACAACCTATTTAGCATCATCTGAGTGATTCCAGTGACACAGGATGTATTCACCACATCTTTAAGAACCACGCCAGAGTTTTTACATGTTTAAGCCAATTTACAAAACATATATACTATATCTAAATTACGGCTGACTATTTTCTAAAGCATACAATAGCATTTTAATGCTTTAAAATTGTGTTTTTTCCTGCCTTCCATGCAGCCATTAGTTCATCTCATTCCAATACACTATTAAAATCAATTTGCAGATATTTGAAAGTTGCCTGAGTCGAGGTAATCCATCACATCATTGTTGGCATTGTAATGCAGCTGTCATTGAAGAGTGATTTGCACTACATATCCAACAAGAATAACAGGACGGTTATGTTGAAGTGTTCTCCATATGTAGAATTAATTTGGGCGACACACACCCAAATGGATTTACTCCCACCCACAAGGCTTTTTTGGTGGTATTTTTTACATTTATTCTTACTTCCTTTCTTTTGGGGAAATGCAGTCAAAGCTGCCAATTATTAGAAGAAACAAGGGAACTAGTAAAGCAGTAACACGGCAAACTTGAGGCACTTGGAGCAGGAGCAATGTTGTATTCATAAGCACCAAGCCATGTAACAAAAAAGGTGTTTTATTATAAAAGTCACTACCATACCATGAAAAAAAAATCTAAAACACTATGAAACACCTTGGAAAATGGTAATGTGTGCATGATTTCTATTAAATGGGCTGAAACATACAAAAACACTGTTATAGTCCTTTAAAAACTATCTTTCTCCCTTATCTGCTCTTCTTCGGGGCTTCCCTTTGATGGGAGTATATGTGCAGCCAGAGACCACCAGCTTACTGCAGCAGCAGGCTGTGATCAGATAGTGGCTGTCAGCCCCGGAGCAAAGAGAGCCAGGTGATCTGAGCTCCTGCACCCAGGGAGGGGGTCATCTGACTGGGCACAGCTCCATCAGCCTTCCCCTTCACAGCACGGTGTATGGAGTTAAACGAGCTTGTGTTCCTAAGCGTACCAACTCTAAAGTCGCATACTTGCAGCAATGGCTAAGCAGCCTCTAATCAACTCAAATACATGCATACACATGTACCAGAGAACATTGCTTCCTTTATTTTTTTTGTGGGTGGACACCATGGAAGCTGTTAAGGAACAAGGAGGAACCACCATCATACTGGGGAGGATGCTATTCTGTGTTTAATGCACACTCAGGATCATCTGAGTGTGAGGTTATTTCGTGTTTCTGGCGATGAAGATAATAATAATAATAATAATAATAATAATAATAAAAATAATAATAATAATATTAATAGTAATAGAGAGCAGCATAATAGTTAGTCAAGTTCTCCTCAATACTCAGTTCTCAAATAAAATGAAGGAAAAAAAAAAGCTTTACATGTTAAAAATCAACTTAACATTACAGTCTGTATAGTAGAATTTTCAGCTTTATGTTTGGTCCCTTAAATTTAGGGACTGTGTATGAACAGGGCTACAATTCCTATTCGTTTCATCTGATGTGGATGTAAACACCCTTAAATTAAAGCTGAAATTCAGCACTTTAAACCTCATACTTATTGTTTCATTTCAAAATCGAATGTACTGAAATACAGAGCCGACACAACAAGAAATGTGTCACTGTTCAGATCATAGACTGTATATATAAATGTCACATCTATTGAATGGTTATTAGACTAAAGAGGTCATGAAAACTATTGTTTAGCAAGTGAAATTGGACAACAATGCACATACAGTCATGACTCATTCCCATGTCAATGCTCTGTTATGAGCGTCAGAGAGCTCATTGTGTATTCTCCACAGTCCACACAGCCAAATGCACATCTAGTATGTTCAAGACTTTTCTGATGAGCAAGCATGACATAACACAAGGAGCTCATCATCACAAGAGGACAAAACTAAGCCAGCAGGTGCCAATCAGCTGAGAGAAAAGTGACTCACCACTACTGTAAGCATAGGGGGACTCGGCTGATCCATCCTGCAGGCTGTCCAGGATCTCTCCTTTGCCAACATCGCTGTCTCCCACCAGGAGGAACTTGAGCAGGTAGTCGTAGCTTTTCACTGGGCTGCCCTGGGTGCCCATCGTGCCTCACATCTGAGCCCAGGAGGGCTGAAGATGACTGTAAACTTCCCACCGTCGACACAAGGATGGGTAACCCCCCTTGTGTGTTAATTCTACTCACTGGAACAAAAAAAAAGGGCTTTTTATCCCATGAACTTGCTGAATGGTGTGTGTCCACCAGCTTAAAGTCTTTGTTTTGCCAGGCAACTTTAACAGTCTTCCAAATTGTGTGCAATTTTCAGACTAAAAAAGTCTGCCAGTCTCACAGGAATGTCCTAGTTGAAAAACAAGGTTGGTGCCAAAAATGTGGCTCTGAAAAGCAAAACATCCTTATTGTTGAAAGTAAGTAGTTTGGTTATAGGTGGTGCTCAGTGGGATGGAAAAATATCTAATGTAAACAACTGGTATTGTCTTTCACATTGATGACTGATAGCTTATAAATAATCACCACAATCTGACACTGAAGTTCCTTCTTGAGCCAAAACAAACAAAAATCTTTGCGACAGATTAGCACATATATTTGAAAAGCAATCAAAGTGTAACTAAAGCTGTATCCAGACTGTATGACTCTTGGTGCCAAAAGTCTATGTAGGGAAGAAAAACATGCTGGTAATGATAATTATAATAAGCCACGTTTTTCAGATTTTATGAGCAGATATCTCTGACAGATTAGCATATATCTGAAAACAAAAGCAATCAAAGTGTAACTGTATGACTCTTGTAAAAGCTTGGGTGCCAAAAAGTCTATGTAGGGAAGAAAAACATGCTTATTGTGTGGGATGGTAATTATAATAAAAAGCCACTTTTTTCAGATTTTATGAGCAGATATCTCTGCTGAGATATGTTTGTCTACTAAATAAGCAAACAAACTAACCTTAGCTGTCTGTTTTGTTCCCATTTAAGAGAGGCTAAATTAGCAGTTGGAACAACAGAGAGAGCTAACCAGCTAGCTTAGCTTATTAGCACTGATGCTAACTGGTTGCCTAGCAGTCATCAGACACGATAGTTACTGAAAGACACTGTCACTGGTTATGCATTACACATAATCACACATAAAGTTATAACTCTACCTCCCACTGGATAACAACAAGACAGTCCACAGCTAAAGCTAAATGCGAACTGAGCTAGCGCAGAACTTCAGGCCCCTTCTGGTCTTCTGTCCGGGATGACAAAGATCCTCCAACTTCACTGCGTTTTATCCACAAAAGCAACAGATATCTGCAGCGGGATTAAAAGCCTGTAGCTCCTTTACGTCCAGTCCAAGTCTCTGTAGGTGTACTGAGTAATCTCAATCCGTGATTTCCCCATTTTCCTCCATTATATTGAATCATAATCACAGCTGTGTCTCCTCTGCAGCGCATAACAACACTGACTGACTGAGCTGCTGACAGGTCGGGCTGCTCTACACTAGTGATGGGTCGTCCAGAACGAGCCGGTTCAAAGAGACGGCTCTTTTAAGTGAACGATATGAGCCGGCTCCCGTCCGAGAGCCGTTTTTTTTTTTTTTTTCTTTTTTTTATTAATTCAAGAAAGAATGTTTGGATGATCTTCTCCGTGCCACGGGCACTCCATGCACAGATGGTACGTGTCCACAGCCTCCGTGCTTTCCACGCTCCCCATTCATTGTCTATGTAAGTGGCCGTGCAATGCATTCTGGTAGCGTGGCGGTGCGATTCGAGAAACATAGCGTCACGACGCCCGCTCCTTATTTGCATAAAGTTGAAGGCTGGTCTACTTTATGCAAATCACGGGGCGTCTGACGCGACTCGACGCCTCTCGAAACTCCCGAGAATCTTTTAAAATAAACGTTGTCGATCTAAAATAAAGACAGATTTAGCAACTGCATGGCTTATTTCTCGCCTCAGATGTTTTCAGAAACACATTTCGGTGAATTATTTTCGTGAAATAAGAGAAGAAAGTTTCCAAACGAGCCTCCATACTGTTTTCGGTTTGAAAGCTGGGAGCAGCAGCCCACGGCGGGAAAGCGTTCGTCCAATCAGGTGGGGACAGCCTTTTGTCTAGTGACAGCCCACCAAGCGTCCAATGTTGGGAAGCGTCGCGTCCCTCGCGATAAAAAACGCCCCTGTGGACATGTACCATGACTGAATGTTGTGTTATTGACATCCGTGCAACCAATCAGGTGATGACAGACGGTGCACGGCGCGCTGACGGTCTACAGGTACAGAGCAGGAGGGAGAGGAGGAGAGAAAGAGAGAGAGGAGTGCGGTGCGCGAATAGCAGACAAGTTGAGGGACAGTCGGAAACGAAGCAGCATGTAACATTATGGTATCCTGGAAATTATAAGGTTTAGTATAATTAAATTGAATAATTTAAGTGATATATGTGCACACATACTAATCATAGGTCAAAACAGCACTACATTTGGTTGAATTATAAAAGGCAGAAGTGGTAAAATGAAGAGCTGTTTGGGAGCCGAAAGAGCCGGCTCTTCTTGGTGAGCTGAGCCAAATGATCTGGCTCACTAAAAAGAGCCGGACTTCCCATCACTACTCGCCAAAGTGCGCTGCTGTCTCCGCTCTCTCTAAGCCCCGCCTCTCTCAACTCTAAGCCCCGCCTCTCCTCTCATATGATTGGACGCTGTCTCGGCGGTTACTTACGAGGGGTGGAATACATTGGCTAAGCAAAACGTCCATCAAAGGATGCTGTCAACAACACGCAGATGGTGTGTGGACAACAAAGATGATTCATTTCTCACTGAATACGTACAGAACAATAGCAATCACGAGGATAAAACATGATTAAATTAAAGCTCTGAAATGTATTTTTTTTTTTCTCAAAGTAAAATTCTGTAAAATTCTCCTTAAGCAAAATTAATGACCCAATTTTGGGGTATTTTGGATCTTGTTTGCCTTCTTACAGTCAATAAAAGAACAACATATCAGTTTCAAACACATATAAGATGAGAGGTACACATGAATGCATCACTTATCATAATCCAGTAATATAGCTAATATATAGCTATGATTGTGAAATGTGTTTTTGTTTTCTCAAAGTGATATACAAAGTGATTACACACCAAAAAACTGACAATAACCCTATATTTTCAGGTGGAATTTCATTTCATTTCATTTTCCACTTGTGCAATTTTGTTAATAGTCTGTTTATTGTCTGTATTTACTGTATATACTGCTCCTATTTTTATACTTCCTTCTATTTAAATGGTTCATATTTTGTTACACTTTGTTTAACTCTTTTTTACTGTGTTAGCTGATGCATCTTGTTTTTTGCACTATCCCCTTTGCTGCTGTACACTGCAAATTTCCCCACTGCGGGACTAATAAAGGAATATCTTATTTTATCTTATTTATATTCTAATATTCTTAGAGGGCCTTCAGCAAAATTAAAGAACATTTTGGGGGAATTTGTGAGATCATATTTACCTTCTTACAGTCGTTAAAAGAACTTCATAATCAGTTTCATACACACATAAACTGATCTAAAAGAGTTGATAATGATATCAACCCTTCCATCACTTTACCAGTTTACATATATATTTATTAGGGCTGTCAATCGATAAAAATATCGAATCGCTATTGATCACATGATTGTCTATAGTTTATCGCGATCAATCACAAATTAATCGCACATTTTTTATCTGGTCAAAATGTACCTTAAAGGGAGATTTGTCAAGTATTTAATACTCTTATCAACATGGGAGTATCAAATATCAAATATGCTACTTCATGCAAATCCAGAAACCCTCACAGGTACTGCATTTAGCATAAAAAATATGCTCAAATCATAACATGGCAAACTCAAGCCTAACAGGCAACAACAGCTGTCAGTGTGTCAGTGTGCTGACTTGACTATGACTTGACTCAAACTGCATGTGATTATCATAAAGTGGGCATGTCTGTAAAGGGGAGACTCGTGGGTACCCATAGAACCCATTTTCATTCACATATCTGGAGGTCAGAGGTCAAGGGACCCCTTTGAAAATGGCCAT
>CAKAKR010058619.1:0-12733 GCA_916700685.1 Adelosebastes latens
GTGCACACACTCCACACTGCAGAAGAGTTAGTTTAGCTCTGAGAATATCTAGTGAATGTACAGTGGACGTTTGTGCAGAAATAACTGCTGCAGCTCCTCCAGACCAACAGAGGTTTCCCGTGTCTTGTGAAGTGACGGGGCTCCGCAGAGAGAAACGTTATCGTCTCCGACCAAAACTCTGTGTCTCCCCTGTTCCCTCCGGCCGCGGTCGGGAGGCTGAAGCAGGAAAAGCCAACACTAGGATCAGCATTGATTCATGGAGAGACCTTCGTCTGGTCAGCTAACATTACTGCCAAGCAGCTGAAATATAGAGTGATATTGTGCTTTTAGCTGACGTGTGTCTCCTCACTGTGTTGAGCGATGCTCCTTCATGTCTATGTAGAGCGAGCAAGCGCGAGCCCGACGCTGACTTTAGTTGACTTAACGGCCACAGGTGTCGCTGTTAACAAGACATTTCTGATTCTTACAAACAGTCCCTTTAATGAGACGAGACGCTCCTCTGAGCCGCTCAGCTTTTGAGTTAATTATATACTTTTCTTTTAACCGTTTTAACCGATAGCGTTAATCTGTTAAAATGCTTAATGTCGGTTAACGGTTAAACGGTTAATTGTGGTCATCCCTAATCAGTGTTATAGGTTTTAAGGCTAGCGGGTGTAAATACCAGTCTGACTTCAGTCAGTACAATATAAAAATCACATCATTATGTATTTTAGAGTATATCAAAAGTGTATCTTTTCATTCCGGAAAGCTGATAAAACACGAAATAAATGACAGTGTTTAATTGTCTGGTAATGATGTAACCAGAGTTCTTGATCCTCATCTTGTGTTCGTTGGGATGCCTCCTCCTGCTCTGTATCCTCTCCTCCTCCATGTCTGCCCAAATCACGTTACCTTGCAAGGCATCTGGATTTGTGAGATTCAGTGAGATCGCTGGAGATCATGTGAGAATTGCTACCGCGGTGGAAACAATATTACCAAATCCCATATTTCTACCGTTGCAAGGTTTACAGTGTCATATTGTAGATTAATTGAATAGGCGTTTCAGCGCTAAAAAAAGCACTTTTTTTTTACTTTTCCTGATGGCTTTTCAAAGATTTATGAGAATTCACATGATCCTGCAACTAAAATGAAAACATTAAAAACACCAAATTCGGTCTTGAATCACCTGCAACAGTAAGGCCTTGAAAAGATGACATTCATTATACTGTAATTACCTTTAATCTGTGCACGTTAGTGTGAATGAATCAGTGTGTTTTGATGTGGTGTGTGTGTGCGTTGTGCTCTCTGTAGGCCTGTACAGAGCTGTTATTTGGCAGGAGCTCTCTAACCACGGCCATCCCACGCATGAATTAAACTCACTTTGAGAGACATCTTACTGACACTAATAGCCAATCACGGCTTCAGTTTTTGGGCGGGACCCTGTTGCACTTTGACCTCGGCCAATCACATCACAGCCTTTGCCAGCCGGGTTTCAGTCATTACTGTAGGAACAAGGAACACTCTGGAAGGTACACACACACACACACACACACACACACACACACACACACACACACACACACACATTGGTCGCTCAGGGATGATGAAATGTTTGCACACTTGGCACTTCTTGTATAGTTTTAACGATGGAAAAGGACCCTTAGTCAAGAGCCAGAACTTATTACCACCTCTTTTAATAACACAAGGGGGCTGTTGGTACGGGGATGGCATGTGAGTGGATGGACCTCTGTAGGTTATTATTATTATTAGATGGTAAAAACCTGGTGTGTGTGTGTGTGTGTGTGTGTGTGTGTGTGTGTGTTGGAGGCATTTTCCCACCGGTTAATTAACTTGTGACAACACCGGTGTTACCGATCACACCGGGTATTTTAAAAGAATACGTGTAGAGTGCTTACTTTGATCTTTACCGTTGGATGGCGGTGTGTCCGGCCTCTCCGGTCCAGCTTTCACTACGGGGCCGCTGGTTTCCACCTGGCTGTGGCCTCTCCGTCCTCCTCACGGCGATTACCTTTCTAAAGTTATGGTTCCCTTATAGCGCTGGGTTTCAATCCCAAATATTGCCAAATAGGTGCTTTTGCTTTTCGCTTCGACACCAAATCCTCCGCCATCGTCTTCTCTGTCAACTCTCTCTCGTCTAATGTGTGTGACATCTGACTCCTGCTCTGAGCAGAGACTCTGTACGGAGCAGACACATTCAATTTGAGTTTGTAGCGTTCGTTGTCCTTTCACATTACGCTTAGCCCTCTGATCCGTTGTTGATGTAAAACTATTGATGCAGTGCAGCTTTAAGCCTTCAACATGTTAAGAGAGTTCCGTTAACCAGCGTTCATACTGTTCTGAGTGTTTATAAAAGTATAAAAGTGAGTGTCAGACCTGTTGCTGTATTCACTTTAATTTTCCAGTAGTTGTCTCAGTTTGTAGGCATGCAGAACCGGTCTGACGACGACCAAACAGCTCCCTCTTGTGGAGGATCTGAAGTCTTTTAAACACGATCGAGTGACTTTATGGGTTAGTTACAAACCATCTAAAACAGTGTCCTTCTGAAGCCTAAGCTAAGGACGTTTTGGGAAGACACGTCTTTTACTTGACAACAGCAATCACGGTTCTCCTCTTACTGCTGAAAAACGTCAGTTCTTTGGCTCCGTCCTTAAACTAGAGTCTCTTTATGCACCTTTTCTTTGGTGCCCTCTTTCTTCACCACGACTACCTGGTCTGCCAAACAGTTGTCAACCTCTCTGCCAAGCTGAAGGGACTCCACCTTTTATGTTTTCATATGTGCGTGAACACGTGTCTAAATGTATTTTAGTTAGTGTGAGAAATGTGTGTGTGTGCCTTTTCTGTTATTCTAAGCTCAATTAAAAGTCACTTAAGCTAAACTGAGATGGAGAGTAGCTACATGGATTTCTTACACCCAATACGTGTGTCTTGGAAACGTCAGGAAATGACTCACTGGGGTTCTCCTGTACAGTACTTTACTGTTGGAGCATTTGTGAATAAAAAGGCTTTTTTTAACTGAGGGAGCAGGAGAGGAAAATGTACATAGTGGATTTAATTACATGATGTAAAGGCAGAGGAAGGAAACGTGGAGTTGGCGAGGAGAGATGATGATTTGTTCAACTTTAGGGCTGGAAAATGGTGCCTTTGTGCAACATTTCTGCTTTGATATGGAGGTTTGTATTGGATTTATAAAGGGGTGTATTGTATGTGACAGGTTTCCATTACGTTAATATGGAGTTGTGTAACACCGGAAATGAAAAAACATTTGATTCTCATGTTTTTTGACTCCTAGAAGGATGTTAAAACTCTTATTCTCTAAGCCTCGTCCGTACGTTTTCATGCAATATCTCTGCTTTTTGCATTAGCAATTGTTTGAGCTTTCGCTCCATCCTTCACATCATTGTTCATTCTTTAAATAAAATATATTCAATTCTGCTGCATTGTCCTGCTCCGCTGAAAGAAGAGCAGGACAATGCAGGCTAAATTTGGCAAACCACAGGAATTTACTGGCCTGCCCAGCGCTTCAGTGGACGGATAGGACGGCAGTGTGTTTGGTCCCATTTCACTGATGCTTTATGGGTATTTTAACAAGCCAACGGATGGTTATAAGGAGCCACACTGCTGTTAACTAGTGTTTTATGTTCCTCCTAATTAACACATCCACTAGCTTAAAGAACGCATGAACAACAAAACAGCAGCAAAAAACATGAACAAAAGATTATTTAAGATGTATGGCTCAAAGCAAAAAGCAGTGAGAGGTACCAGTTTGAATGTTTTGGAAGTTAAGGGACTTCATTACCCAGAAACGCCTCCCAGAATATTAAGAATCACGTTATGTAATCAATTGAACACTTGCATTCTTGTATAGCACATGATTATTGTCACTTTGATACAGATACATTATTTCAGGCTGTTTTCATACTTCGTTCGTAGCTATACCTACTTTGTGTATACGCCATGAAATCAATTTGTATGTAATCGTGAACCAGGAAATATAAAGAGCGACAAACGCCGTGCAGGGAGGAGGTCGGGGTTGATGGGTGGGTCAACAAACACCGGACTTTTGCTCAGCAGACCAGTGTTCGTGTCCCGTGTGAAACCACAAGTCAACGTTGATTTATTTGTCACGTAACTTCTGTGCTTCAATAACACCACTTCCGGTGCTATTTTAACCCAAACCACCATCTTTTCCTAAACCTAACCAAGTAGTTATTGTCACGTAACTTCCGTACTTAAGTTACACCACTTCCGGTGTCATTTAAAACCAAACAACTCAGTCAGGGGTCTCCAGCCTTTTCTCCTCTGAGAGCTACTTTGACAAAATGAAAGTGGCCGATAGCTCCTCATATTTGATATCATTATAACATTTATTCACATCGCTCAGCTCCACCCAAACCAGCTGAATAAAGCTTCTTTCGTGTGAACATTTAGAAAATGTTGATATCCAACACTCACATTTTGTATCAAAAATTCAGCAGCATGTGCATGTTTTTTTTCTGTATGCATTTCTTTACGTTTTCAATGTGTCAAGCTCACTCACGCGGTCCTTTGGAACCTCGCTAAAGTTACACAGACTACGTGTGCGGCGGCGAGCACGAAGCCTCCTGCAATGCTAGAGCTGCTAACGTAGCACAAATACACACACTGTTTGTTGGACACTCGCTAAAGTTCCGCCGGGCAGACACACAGCTGACAACCTGCTAAACTAAACTAAATGTGTGGTGGAGACTTTTACTGGGAAAGTGGCTGCATGTCCGCGACACTACACGCAGCATCGTAGCTGCTAAGTTAACGCTCCCAGACGGTGAACTGGAGACTCCCGTCAACCAATATCTGTTGTGCTCCTGCAGCTGGTACACCGCTGGATGCGAGGCACTAATCTTGCTGGTTAACGGTTAATAATCGGTTAACGAGGGTCGCTTATCGGTTAAGACATTTTTTCAAAATGAGCATCCCTAGTTCACATGCATGTATTACATGCATTCAGTCTTTAACAGTTAGTGAGATGACTGGCACTGCATGGAGTCAACAAGAGAGGTGTCTGCTGGAGTGGATCCACTTAGGTTCACTCTTATGGACTCATTTAAATGTTCATCTGTCAGTCTTGTTCTGAACTTAGATTTCATGACATTCAAGACAGCCATCTGGGCCGTATCGCCGGAGCCAACCGACTCATCAAACGGCTCTTCATTTTACCACTTCTGCCTTTTATAATTCAGCCAAATTTAGCGCTGTTTTGACCCATGATTAGTATGTGTGCACATATATCACTTAAATTAAGTTAATTAATCCAAATGCTGCTTCGTGTCCGACTGTCACTCATCTTGTCTGCTATTAGCACACCGCACCAAACTCCCCTCCCTCTTTCTCTCCTCCTCTCCCTCCTGCTCTGTACCTGTAGAGTAGAACACCCCCGCCCCTCCCTGCTTGATGGTATGATCCTTGGCCATCACTGGCATGGCACACACATCATTAACACAGCATTCAGTCACAGTCAGTGCATGCATGGAGTGCCCGTGGCGCGGAGAAGATCGTTGCTGGACAATCGTAGGAAAACGCACGAAAAATGAGGAATAACCTTTCTTAAGATATACGAACTGTTGTAAGAGAATACGTTCAGTATTTACATACATGATTTAGAGCTGCAACTACAGGTTGTTTCCATTATCAAAGAACAAAGACAAGACAAGACAGTTTCCCAGAGTCCAAGACGAAGTCTTATAATAACTTTTTGTCGGACCAACAAAATATAAAAAGCAGCAAATCCCAGACCTAAAGAAAATCGTTCCCGTTTTGCTTAATAATGCTTTATAAATGACTAAATGATTATTCAATCATCAATATACTTGTTGTTGATTCATTTTCTGACAGAACAGTCTCACCACAAGCTCCACTCTATAGCTGTTTAGGTTTTGTTTTGTTTTTTAGATGGATTTTGCCCAGTTGTCACCAGATTGTACTCAACTCAACTCAACTTTATTCACAGAGCACCTTTCATACAACCTTGCAGCTTCACAGAGCAAGATTAAAACAGCACAGACAAAAAACACAACAAAAAGAATAGACAACAATAAATACAATTTTGCAAGACTAAAGATGACGAAAATAAACATTAAAATGTTAAAATAGATAAAAGTCACTAGAATAAATAGGCACAAGAGATAGAAATAGTATGATTAAGATTTAAGGCAATAAATGATGAGGCACCTTAAGTAAAAAAGATATGTCTTAAGGTTTCTTTTAAATTGAGCAAACTCCATGCTGGAGATCATGTGTTACGACCTAGAGCTGCAGAAGTACTGGTTACTAAGTGGACGTTGTGGTGAGATTGTCCCGTAAAGAAGGAGCTATAAATCTGAACCACGAATATGATTCTTAAGGTTAGAACAACACATGTACATGTACGTTTTATGGCACTCAGAGTATTAAACTCCCATAAAACACACAGTTAAATTTGAAATCTCTGTGAAAGTGGATGTAATCACTCTGAGAAACACACACAACATGTGTTTATATTCAAAACATTTACATAACTGCATATTTTGCTGTATGCAGAATAGTCAAATTTGCAACGAAGCTGTAAATTTGCAAACTATGACTTGCTATTTTGTTCAGAAGCCACATAACGTTGCATTAGGAACTCTGGCATGTGACCTCTCAGCCCTCCACCCGTCTGTTTTCGGGGGTATTTTTGTCTCTTTCTGTGGGTGTTTTTAAGCGACTGATGATTTTTCCAATATATTTCTGGAAGGGAAAGAATGTTTAGGGATGTTTTGTTAGCTTGACCTGGAAATGTTTCTTCTATACTACTTCCTGTTTTCACCGACCTTTTGTTAGATCCAACCGTCCTGTACTGTGTGTGTGTGTGTGTGTGGGTTCCTCTCAGTGGGCAGCCATGGAAGAGGCAGGAGGACATTCTTCAGCTTTAGTATCATTTCCTGTTCTTTCCAACCCTCTACTTCCTGTCCTGCTTGGACTTAATGCATTGGTGAAACGTTGTGTGGAAAGAAGCAGTTTGCAAAGACTAAACAGTTTATTTACAGCTGCTGATGGAACAGGAAACGCCTCTTTACATGCAGGTGTGCATGTATGTGGTGTTATTATCATTATTTATTGATTTATTCCTTAAGCATTCCTTAAGAAAAAATACTACAACAACCTAAACGATAACAAATAAAGTAATATTCAATAACAAATAGTAACTGTAAATAGAAAAACATAGTATTCAAAAGAAAGGCAGGAGAAAAAATGGTAATAATCATAAAAAAGTTAATAATAATAAAATAAACATAAACAGATAAACTAAATAAATATGAAATATAAAAACATCAAAATAGAAAATTATAATGAATTAAAAATATAGATGTAGATATAAATTGAAAAACAAAGTATTCAAAAACAAGGCAGGAGAAAAAGTGGTAATAATCATTAAAAAGTATTATAATAAAATAAAGATAAACTAAATAAATACAAATAAAAACAAAGAAATAAAAAAAAAGTTAAATAAAAGAAAATAAATAATAATAAGAATCATAAAGAAATATAAATAAATGGAATAAAATAAATTCACACACCAGATTATGTGGTGTTCATTATTGTTTATACACTTTATTTTTTTTGGTAAAGATTAAACAAACAAGATATGTGGCGTTAACTCGTGACCTTTAGAGGTGCTCGTGGGTTGATTATGTTTCCTTTGGACTGAGCCAGGCTAGCTGTTTCCCCCTGTTTCCAGTCTTTGTGCTAAACTAACTGGCTGCTCCTGCTTCATGTTTACCCTGCAGACATGAGTCTTATTAACCTCCTCATCTAACTCTGCAACAAAATCAATAAATGTTTAAATGTTTCCCAAAACGTTGAACTGCTCCTAGAAGTGTTGATGAGGCTCATTAGAGTGTAAATGTAGATTGTAAAATCCTCATAAAATCTTGTTTTTCAAGTTGATTTCCCCGTAGAAGAGTCAACAGAAACATATAAAGGAGTAATAATCTGCACCTAACTCAGATAATCTTGTTTAGTGCATTTAAAACACCAAACATAAATATTTCAAAGCTACAGCTGCGGTCACCAAAGCTGGACACTAACATCCTTAATAAAGCTAGAGCGATTCATCCATTAGTTTTCAACTATTTCAATTAATTGCCAACTGTTTTGATAATGGATTAATCAGTTTGAGTCTTTCTTCAAGGAAAAAAAAGTCAAAATGTCTCTGATTCCAGCTTCTTAAATGTGAATATTTCCTGGTTTCTTTCCTCCTCTGTGACAGTAAACTGAATATCTTTGAGTTGTGGACAAAACGAGACATTTGAGGACGTCATCTTGGGTTTGGGAAATACATTTTTCACCATTTTCTGACATTTTGTAGACCAAACAACTTATCGATTGAGTAAATAATAGACAGAATAATTGATAATGAAAATAGTCGTCAGATCCCTAATTCTTAACATGGGAATGGATTTAGAAACAATAAGGGCACAACGTCGACATCAAGTCAGGTTCAGGACCTTTTTTTTTCTTAGCGGAAACTTTGGGTTTGGGTTTGAACATTTTCCAACATAATTAATGAATGAATTAATAAGAGAAATAACTGTAAATGACCCCCCTGGGTTGGGTTCTACTGTACACCAGTCTTGTTCAGCCAGGTTGTTTTTTAAAGATGCAGGTATCTCAGTTTTAGACCCCAAACCAACCAGTTTTATTCCTCTAAATTTATGTAAATATTAAAAAAAAGTCTGTTATCATTTGTCAACCGAAACCTGAGCTCACCTTCTACCCATTAAATAGTGCAGCGGTTTGTTTTATTTTTGTGATATCAATCTTTTTATGTCACTTTCTACAAACAGTAGCAATCTCACTTTGGAAGTAAATCAAAACAGAAGTTTGGAAAAGAAACCTGGTCTGTCAGATTACAGAGCAACAAAGCAGTAAATATCCCACAGACTGGAGTTACTGTACGTGGCAGCACAGGAGGAGTGAACATAAGGACATTAAAAGGATAATTACAAGAGAGGCTGATATCATGTTTGAGGTTCCGAGAGGGTAAACAGGACTTTATGACAGAGCTCTTTCATCCGACCTCAGCGTTTCATCTCTGCTACACATTAACTAAACATTGATTTAGCTGAGGGCTGGACGGGGGGAGGAAGAGGAGATGAAAGAATGGAAACAGGGAAGGTGGGTGTGAAAGAGAAAAGAGTTGGGGGAACTTTAGGTAAAACAAAATTGTGACGTGTTTTGACGCGTTAGACAAACAACATTTACACGACAGGAATGGTTATTAGATTAAAGAGCCTGCATACCCAAACAGGTCAGTTAGCCGGGTATTACCAGGTCAAATCAATAAAACAGATACCTGTGAGGATGGACCCCTAGACTCTATAAGAAGTAGACGTAGTCACTGTGGCCCTGTTCACACCTGCTATTAACTAGGGATGCACCGATACCACTTTTTTTCAGACGGAGTACAAGTACTTACATTTGGGTACTCTACGATACCGAGTACCGATACGAGTACTTCTCTGTGCCAAAAGAGCCTCGTTAACAGCCAGCTGGAGGGTGTGAGCAACACACGGCAGGCTGGGGAGTCCCGCATACGAGGCGGTGCGCCGCCACCGGCTCTAGGTCGGCTTGGAAAGGCTCGGGGCGGAGGTGGCTGGCTGCCGCAGCTTTACAGCGCTGGCCCCCTGCTCCCGGTGCGACTGTCGACTGGGGCAGACTGTCCTCAGTGCGTCGTGCCGCCAGGGCGGGGCTCGGCCCACGTAAAAGGCGCCAGGGGTCGGCGATGTTGGCAACCCACCTGACCCGTCTTGAAACACGGACCAAGGAGTCTAATGCACGCGTGAGTCAGAGGGGGCAAGCTAAACTCCGTGGCGCAATGAAAGTGAGGGCCGGCGCGCACCGGCTGAGGTGATCCCGGCCCAGTGGGGTCAGGCGCACCACCGTAAAGTGGTATCGGTGCCGTTGTATCGGAGCCGTTTTGCGAGTACGAGTACATGAGCACAGTATCGGACCCGATACCCGATACCCGATACTGGTATCGGTATCGGTGCATCCCGGGTATTAACATGCGTCCTCAGTGATCCGATCACAAGTGAACAGCTCCAAGTACAGGTGTGAACACACTCGAGACGCATTGCGATGGGATCTTTCAGACCACATTCAGAGGTGGTCATTCTTTTAGCAGTGTGTAGTGAATGTGTCCTGGGCCACATTAAGGACCGCCTACTCATCTGATGCCCAGCTGGGATCCTCAGGTGAATAAACAGGCAGAACAGGCGCTTGTTACCATGGAAACGGCCTCCGTGCTCTACTGTATCCTGTCGGTACGACTGTATTTTATTAAAATATATCTTGTTTATAGGCTACATATCTGCAGACTATCAGACTAGGCACGGGAAGGTCATTATCATCATACTGTCGGAGATGTGTCGGGGTTTTTGTTCCGCTGCTTTGCGCCGAGCTGACACCCGCCCGCCCGCCCGCCTGTTCTCTCTCCTCCCGGCTCTCTGGAGCGCTGTACCTCGCTGTTGTCTGGTAAAAGCAGCGGTGCCTGCGGCGCGAAGGTCCCCGGGGACCGCCGGTACAATAACCTTTTATTTTGACGTTAATACAATGTACCAGAATTCATGAATATGTAGGATATTACTACTGACATTCATGTAATATTACGTCACATCAGCTGCTGTATTAGCCGTGTGTTTACTACGTGTTTATTTGCATACAGAGCGGGGAAGTGAGATCAGATCACAAGTGGTCACTGAGGACGCATTCTAATGCCAGGCGTGAACAGACGTACTTAGAGCTGTCCACTTGTGATCCCATCACTGAGGATGCATGTTAATACCAGGTCTGAACTGTGATGTCACCCATTGGTTTGTGGACTACAATTTTGAAGCCTCGAGTTTGGCCTTTTGGCCGTCGCCATCTTGTTTTTTTGGAGCCAGAAGTGACCATATTTGGACGACAGTGAGTGAAGGCAGGTAGAGGAGCAGAGTACAGCAGAGACTCTGGTCCTGGAGACCAAAGCTACGGTCTCCCCCGCGTCCTCCGACCGCGGCCAACACTGTTTAACAGACGGGCTTCACTAGATACAACCAAGAGGTTTTGGTGCTTCACTGTAGTTTGTGTTGGAGTCTGAGTCTGAACAGCGTAGACACACGGGAGCGCACATGGGACACCGACCCACAATGATTTATACGTGTAAGAAGTTACAAACAGTCCCTTTAAATATAAATTCACCCTCGTACAGTTGTTATGAACGGAGAAATTAGCTATAGAGACCCAAAGCGTGTTTTGTACCAGGCTGTAGTCATGTTTATTTCTGCTGTAAAGTCGGGCGTTTTAACATGGAGGTCTGTGGGGATTGACTCGCCTTTGGAGCCTCAAGTGGCCATCTGAGGAACTGCAGTTTGTGGTACTTCATTTTTCAGCCATGGAGGCTGCGGCCTGGACGGACCATGTGTGTTAAGGTCCTTTAAATAACCCGACAGTTTATAAACTAGTTTAATCAGCTCAACCTCAACAAATGCTTCTATTTTAAACCATCAATAACAATAATAATCACTAATGTAATGTATTTAACACCCTTAAAGAGGCCATTCTGAACACTTGTGGTGCATTTGTGCTTTAACTAAATTTGAATGGTGGAGTATTGTTACATTGTGATATAATTATACTTCTATCTGAGTACTTCTTCACTGTGGTTGTGTTCAGACAGCATTCAAACTTTGGCTTCTTTTGTTGATGTTTTGTAGAATATTTCTCAAAGTAATCTACCCAATAAAGTCTTGTCTTGTGCTGATACTCGGGTATCGTATCAGCACTTTCATTGACATTCAAACAGCCCTAGTCCTAGTCACATATCTGTCTGACCTCCAGTACATTCCCATCATGTCTGGTTGTTTTTCAGATTTGAATATCAAGCCAAAACTATCATGGAGGCTATTTCCTCTAAAGTATTCTCCTTGACTGTGATGTGTCTCTGAGCTGCTTCAGCAGCGCTGCTCAATTTCAAAGTTTGTTTGTTCTCGTTCACTCCAAACATTTGTCTTCATCTTATTTTTCCTGGAAGAGTTCATCCTCCGACGCTCCAGATCATCTCTGTGTACATGCTGACTCGCTCTTTTAGTTTTTTACTTGTTCTTGTTTGTTTCAGACTATCAGAAGGAGGTCTGTGGGCCGAGACACACACACACACACACACACACACACACACACACACATTCATATGATTGTTTGGGAATTTTACCGCAGAGAGTTTGTTGTGCTCACACACACACACACACACACACACACACACACACACACACACACACACATCCCGTTGTTTAGATTTTTGTACCACAGGGACCCTGGAGACCGGGGCAAGATTGAGGTCTGCGGTGCCAAGAACCATGAAACACAATAGTCTGCCCCCCATCACTCATTCCCAAACTGAACAATAGACATTCCTGGCATTCCTCAAGACCTCTTCCTCACACACACACACACACACACACACACACACACACACACACACACACACATATACTGTATATGTATACACCATCCTGCTCCTGATTAGGGTCTTGACTGTAAGTGATTTGGGTTGTAACGCTGTTAGGGATGAATTATTGACACTGGGGATAGAAAAGAATAATGAACAGGATGAACAGACTAGGGGGGGCGGTGGTGGCCTAAGGGATGAAGAAGTGAGTTTATGAGGTTGGCAGTTCATTTGGGGGGGGGGGGGGGGGGG
>CAKAKR010058619.1:12753-26078 GCA_916700685.1 Adelosebastes latens
CCCCCCCCCCCCCCCCCCCCCCCCCCCCCCCCCCCCCCCCCCCCCCCCCCCCCCCCCCCCCCCCCCCAGTAAAAGTTGATTAAGGTTACATTTGAGTTTTTTAGTCTCCCACGATTCTGAAATAATTCATACAAAATCTCTTCCTGCTAAATATGCTATGATATCTGGAAATCTGCATCCATTCTCAGTGTCTACTAACCATGATGGGACCTCTTCAAGGAATTTTAGATTTAATAATCTCCCGGGGAGGAGGGAGCTTGACATGACTCAAACTGTATGCAACAGAACTACCAGTTAAGTTAGTAAACCAGGTTGTTCTCATACACCACTCATATATATACCTACAAAAAGTAATGCACTGTAATTCGTGTATATCCCACAAAATCATTTTGTATGTAATCCACTTAATCGTGAACCAGGAAGTATAAACAGCAGCAAACGCCACGTCAAAAAACACTGGACTTTCACCCAGGAGACCAACGTTCGTACCCCGTGTGAAACCATAAGTCAACGTTGATTTATTTGTCAGGTAACTTCTGTACTTAAGTAACGGCACTTCCGTAGTTATTATAACCCAGACCACCATCTTTTCCGAAACCTAACTAAGTGGTTTTGTTGCTTAAACCTAACCAAGTTGTTTCCTGTGAAGACAGAACTTTATTTGAAGTGGAAATCGACACGTGTTACTGGACATTCGGAGGAAAACGCACGAAAAATGAGGAATAACTTTTCGTAAGATATCATACGAACCGTTGTACGAGGATACGTTGCTGAAACATGTGCAAAGTCATAGAAATATGGACCGTGCAGTTGTTTAAAGTAGTATTAGTTGAACTTTTTAGGCCACTTGGGGGCAGCAGAACAAGCTGAAAACACAATATTGACATAACGTCATACATCACATCACACCACATCACATCACATAACGTATTAGCAAACAGTTGCCTATTTCCCATCTTGCAGACACAGAGCAATGTTAGAACTAATCAGGTGTCTTGTTTCTGACAACCCAGAGAAGTCCAATATTCACTCTCCTTTTAGCTCTGTTTTGGTCTCCACCAACTCCTGAAGGAAATATCTGGCTCTTTAGCTGCTAAATGCTGCACTATGTTCACCAGCTAGTCGCTAACTGTGTCTTTCTGTTGTTTGATGCTGGGCAGGTAGAGTAGTAGCTTTATCAGAGCTTTTTTTGGTCTTAGTCGACTAAGATCTCTTTAGTTGATTATTGATTTTTTAAATGTTTTTTTCATGCTGAATGACTTATTTCTAGGAAACTTCTGAACACATCTCTTGTAAACACCAGATTTAAAGTGGTGCTTTTGTGTGATTCTTTGTGAGAAACTCAGATTTACAGATCTGCTGATTAAACCAACTAATCGATTCGTCGACAAGATCAAGTGTCAATGCTTGATTTATACTTATACTTACACAACGGTTGCCTGTCCTCATATATCTACATTTTTCGCGGACATGGATGGGTGGCAAGAATGGAGAACTTTGAGGAGCTTTGAGACTGTCGGTTTGCAGCAAGGAGAAACCTGCCCCTGCAGTATATAAAAGATTCAAACGCTTCCTTGTAGGGATGGACCGATACCACTTTTTTTCAGTACTAACATTTGGCGTATCGGTACTCGCCGATGCCGAGTACCGATACGAGTACTTCTCTGTGCCAAAAGACCCTCGTTAACAGCCAGCTGGAGGGTGTGAGCGACACACAGCAGGCTGGGGAGTCCCGCAACCGGCTCTAGGTCGGCTTGGAAAGGCTCGGAGCGAAGGTGGCTCGGCCCACGTAAAAGGCGCCAGGGGTCTGCGGCGATGTCGGCAACCCACCCGACCCGTCTTGAAACACGGACCAAGGAGTCTAACGCACGCACGAGTCAGAGGGGGCAAGCAAAACCCCGTGGCGCAATAAAAGTGAGGGCCGGTGTGCGCCGACTGATGAGGGATCCCGGCCCAGCGGGGTCAGGCGCACCACCTTAAAGTGGTATCGGTGCCGTTGTATCGGAGCCGTTTTACGAGTACGAGTACATGAGCACAGTATTGGATCCGATACTGGTATTGGTATTGGTGCACCCTACTTCCTTGCCACGATTCCAGTTCAGCTCATGTCCGTTCGGCCATCCCTGCGGAAAGTGTAACTGAAGCTTAAGTCGACTGAGAATATCTTTGGTCGAGGACAGCCCTAGAAAACAGCTTTTGACCCAAATTTTGAGAGCAGTGAGAATTTGCCAAGTCGTGACCTAAAATGTTGAAACCAAAATGAATCGTAAAACCGTTTTTATTCCTCGGGAATCCCCCCCTAAGATGTTCCTTTTATTGTTCAAATGATCGACTCAGATGGCATGTACCAACTTTACCTCATGAATTGTATTAGTATCTGTGTTTGTATCATTGATTAGTCGGAAAATGAAGCTCCAACTCTTTTGTTAATTGATTAACTGTTTTTTATCAAGAAAGAAATGACAAACATGAGCTGGTTCCAGCCTCTCAGATGAGAAGAAGTCCAGCTTTTCTTTGTGTTGTGTGTTTTTTTTTTACTATTTTCTGGCATTTTATAGACCAAAAGATTCATCAGTTAATCCGCAAAGTATTCAGCGGATTGATCGATAATTCAAATAATCATTGCTTGCAACCCTAGTACATGAGTGTGTGTGTGTGAGTATCTATGTGGGCGAGCCGGTCGGTCCTCTACGCGTGTGGTCTGCTACAGTTTATCTGTCTCCTCTGGCCTGGTTTTTATTAACTGGCCCATTAAACGGCGACTCCATGATACATGACACTGGCCTGACTCCACACACACGCACACAGACACACACACACACACACCTAGAGGCCTAGAGACCAAATCGGACACACACACGTGTTAAAAAGATGTCTCTGTGTTATGGAAGAGGAACCAGGAACATTAAGTGTCATCATGATAAATCAGTGGTGTTGAGAGGGGATATTCCCTTTAACCCTGTAACCTCGCTCGCCCTGTTATTGATTATTTAGTCTATAAATTGTCTATAAATAATTGTAAATTCATCACAGGTTACCAGACTACAAGATGCTTTTATTTTGTCTAACTAACAGTCAGAATAAATTCTAATATATTCACTTGACCATGATATAAAACAAGGACAAGCTGCAAAACTTCAGCTTTTTGAGGTTGGAAATATTTTACTTCATAAATAACTTAATTGCTTATTAACAATAAGATATGTGAAATCAGCCAAGTGTCACAGCTTTTGTCTTGATTTTTCTGGTCCTTTGCTAACAATGCTCTGAAAGTGTCAACGACAGCGAGGGAAGCAGTGTTAAAAGATGGAAGGAGGCTGAATAAACTGTCAGACAGGAGGAATTACAGCTGCACAAATGATTAGAAAGCAGATTAAAACCCCCGATATGAACGCCCTCAGGACTCACTGCAGTCTGAACATGATGTTCTCAGGCTGTGCTCAGTTTCTGGCTCGCTAACTGCTCTACATTTTATTTTGAAATTTGAAATCCACCGCAAATATTGCATTTACATTTGTTGCCATTTATACAGATTGTCCAGGTTATCTGTTATCAGCCTGTTATCCAGGCTGTTCTCATACACCGTTCATAGCTATATCTAGGAGAAGTAACACATGGTAATTTGTATATATATCTCTCAAAATGAATTTGTATGTAATCCACATAATCATGAACCAGGAAGTAAAAAGAGCGTCAAGCGCCGTGTCGGGAGGAGCTCAGGTGGGTCAAAAAGACACCAGACTTTCACCAGGACGCCACCGTTCGTGTTCCGTGTGAAACCAGAAGTCAATGTTGATTTATTTGTTACGTAACTTCCACAATCTTTTCCTAAACAGGGTTTCTTGACAATATCATCATCATTGTTTTGGGTTGTTAAAGGGACTATTTGTAACTTTCAGAAATGCTTGTTAACAGCGACACCTGTGGCTGTGAAATCAACGAAAGTCAGCGTCGGGCTCACGCTTGCTCGCTCTACATATACCTGAACGAGCATCGCTCAAAACAGTGAGGCAACACACGTCAGCTAAAACCACAATATCACTCTATATTTCAGCTGAAAAAACGCGATTAAATAATTGAATGGATTGACAGCCCTTAAAAGTAACTTTTTAATCGTATTTGCTCACAGTTACTGACTGCAGCTTTAATCACCTGAACGTCCACTGTTACTGCCAGTCAAATACATTTCAGGCTCCCAGGAATCAGTCATCTAGGATATATATTTATACTGTCGTTTCTTGACTGATGGAACGTCATCTAAATTGAATTTAAGTTTTGGGAAATTTTTTTTTAAAAACTCACTTAAAATGTTTTTGACAGTTGAATGAAGTAAAGTACTGATTACACACTAACACACACACACACACACACACACACACACACACACAATAACACACACACATACACACATAATGTTAGGGGATGGAGCAGAAACAAACAGCGCATTGTGCTGCAGATGCTAAGGTGGACTTCACCCTTCCTGCCATCGACCTCTGGTATGAGCCCGGTCTCACTGTACTGATTACCTGGTATGTCAGAAAACCATGTGTGTGGTGTGTGTGTGAGTCTACAGTCAGGTATGTATGTGGGTGTGTGTCTAAGCCAGGGGTCAGCAACCTGCGGCTCCGGAGCCTCATGCGTCTCTTTAGCTCCTCTCCAGTGGCTCCCTGTGGATTTATAAAAATGGAAATGAATAACTGTTTTTTGTTTACATTTTCATTTTTATTTTTCATTGTTGTAGGTCTATGGTCCGACGGTACGACGCAGGATTAGGGCCACATTGAGGAAAAAAAAAAAATCGGAGTTTTCGAGAGTAAAGTCGTAAGTTTACGAGAAAGAAAGTCGTAATATTATAAAGTAGTAATTTTACTCGTTATTTTCTTTTTTTCTCAAAGTTATGACTTTATTCTCGTAAGATTACGACTTTTTTCTCTTTAAATTATGACTTTATTCTCGTAATATTACAACTTTTTTTTCGTAATATTAGGCCTTTTTTTTTCTTTAAGTTATGACTTTATTCTCGTAATATTATGCCTTTTTTCTCTTTAAGTTATGACTTTATTCTCGTAATATTACAACTTTTTTTCCTCTTAAAGTTATGACTTTATTCTCGTAATATTACGACTTTTTTTCTCGTAAAGTTATGACTTTATTCTCGTAATATTATGACTTTATTTCCTCTTAAAGTTATGACTTTATTCTCGTTATATTACAACCTTTTTTCCTCTTAAAGTTATGACTTTATTCTCGTAATATTATGCCTTTTTTTCTCTTTAAGTTATGACTTTATTCTCGTAATATTATGCCTTTTTTTCTCTTTAAGTTATGACTTTATTCTCGTAATATTACAACTTTTTTTCCTCTTAAAGTTATGACTTTATTTTCGTAATATTATGCCTTTTTTCTCTTTAAGTTATGACTTTATTCTCGTAATATTACAACTTTTTTTCCTCTTAAAGTTATGACTTTATTCTCGTAATATTACGACGTTTTTTCTCGTTAAGTTATGACTTTATTCTCGTAGTATTACAATTTTTTTCTCGAGAACTTTTTTCTTTTTTCTCCCAGAATAAAGTCGTAATTTTACGAGAAAAAAAGTCATAACTTAACCTAATACTCCATAGTACATTTGGCCCTCACTGTATCAGACTTATATACTATATACTTAGACTATAAACTGTGTTACCTTCATCTCAATGATCAAATGTTTTGCGGCTCCAGACAGATTTGTTTTTTATTTTTTTTGCCTAAACTGTCTCTTTTGATAGTAAAGGTTGCTGAGCCCTGATCTAAGCAGTAGGTGCATGTCTACAAGTGTGTGTCAATCAGAAATCCATAATCAGGGGTGATGAAGGCTCATAAAGGAGGCAAACACACAAGGGTCTGATTGCAAGCGCACACACACACACACACACACACGTACACACACACAGACACACACACACACACACACACACAGACCCATAAAGCAAACAAATAGGGCCTGATTGCCGGCGAACACAAAGGGACGGAGGGGAGGAGGTGAGGTTGTTTAGGCTTTCTAGCAGAGTTAACCCTTCCCCCTTTTGAAGGGAAGACAGGGAAGGTAAGGAATCTGCTCACATGCACGTATATAACTCTCTCTCACACACACACACACAGTCTGCAGGAGATATACGTCTTCAGGAAATCCTTTGAAGCCCGCGGAGGGCCTCATGTAATTAAGCGTCTGCTCTTGTGTGGCTGGTTAAACTTCAACAGCGTTAATGTCGGACACTCACACCTCCTCATGTTTGCTCTGCCAGGTTCAAGTCTGGTCAACATAACGAGGGGATAGTTACACCGATACAGGCCCTATTTTTATTTTCAATTTTATTCAATTAAATATATTTGTCAGCTGCTGGATGTGAGAACTTAATTATTATTATTTATTATTTTATTCAGTCAATCAGAAGAGATACTTGGTTCCACATTTAGCTGCTACAGTAGATACCTTCCCTCCACAGTCACTGGGCACTACTGATGCTAAACTGCAGATCATATTTATTATATGTAGAGCTGCAGCAATTAATCGATTAGTTGTCAAGTATTAAATTAATCGCCAACTATTTTGATAATTGATTAATCGGTTTGAGTAATTTTTTGAGAAAAAGAATTCTAAATTCTCTGATTGCAGCTTCTTAAATGTGAATATTTTCTGGTTTCTTTCCTCCTCTATGACAGTAAACTGAATATCTTTGAGTTGTGGACAAAACAAGTTATTTGAGGACGTCATCTTGAGCTTTGGGAAACACTGATTAACATTTTTCACCATTTTCTGACATTTTATAGACCAAATAACTAATCCATTAATCAAGAAAATCGACAGATTAATCAACAATGAAAATAATCCTTAATTGCAGCCCTAATTATATGTACAAAGAACTGTTGTATTTGTAGTTTAATTACTTTCCTGTGGCTGCGTCCGCACTACATACCCAACATGTGTACTTTCATTCAACATTAGGGATGTCTATAATTAACCGTTTAACCGTTAACCGACATTAAGCATTTTAACCGATTAACGCTATCGGTTAAAACGGTTAAAAGAAATGTTAATAATTAACTCTAAAGCTGAGCGGCTCAGAGGAGGCTCGTCTCTTTAAGGAGAAAAGCTGGTCCACCTTAACAGCCCACCTTAAGAGGCGGAGCCGGAGTTGCAGGATACAGGAAGTCGGCTCCGGTCTCTGGCTCGCTTGAGCGGAGGAGTTGTAGTTTAGTAGCATTTATTCACCGACAAATAAACTGTAGACACACTGCTACACCTACGATCACAGCTAGAACGCTACCAACAACCTCACACTCACCGCCAACACACACACACTCGCTAAAGTTACGTCGCGCTGACAGACTGTATGTGTGAGGCGACGGCAGCGAGCAAGAAGCCTCCGGCAATGCTAGAGCTGCTAACGTAGCACAGATACATTTTTAGCACTAACGGTTCCCTCATCTTTTAGTCAAGCTGGTCGCCCTCTAAAAAATACAAAATAATATATACATATATATATATACATATATATATATGTATATGTATATATTATTTTTTATATATGTATTGCAGCTGTGTGTGTGACTCAGACTTTATATATATGTATGTATGTGTGTATGTATATATATATATATATATATATATATATATATTATTTTTTTTTAAATACCGGTGAGCGCCCTTCCTCATTTTCTGCATTTAGGTAACGAATGAACAAATAAATAAGTATATGAAATAAATAAAGAAAGAAAGAAATGAACCACCATCACCTCTGTAACTCTCTTTCTTTCGTTCCGCCCTTATTTGTTAATAAAAGTGTAAATTGTAGTGAATCTGACTAAACACTTTTAAACCAACAATACCAGGGAGCAATAGTTTATTTATATTATAAGGAATACAATTATTTATGAAAATAAAAATCTTAATTTTCATCTTAAAACCATGACGTGTGTTGCGTTTTACGGGGTAAGGGTAAAGCTGGGGATACACCGAGCCGACATCAAAGAACTAGCGGCGGCGAAGGCCACCCGTTGAGTCGCCTCATGTCGCCTTTGTCTTAGCAAAAAAGTTGCACCCGAACACACCGCACAACGGCTCCAAATCTGAATTTCACCTAGGGCTCCAAAAGGGCTCGAGCCGGCCCTGGCTAACCTGGTTGGCCTACAAAAATACGTTATCCCTGCACCACTCTATAGCAAAAAACACACTACTTATCAGTAGCATGGAGGTGGAATGGTCATAGTTCATTGATAATATTCCTGTAACAGAAGTGCTCGCTAAAAGAAATCCAGCGATAAGGAGAGTAATAAAAGTCACCTCTCCTGTTCATCCATCACCTCCTCATTGTTTCTGTCTGTAATGATTCTCCTGCAGACCTCCCATCATCTCTTACATTCCCCTCCTTTCACCACATTTTGTTTTTCTCGTCTCTCGGCCAAACTGAGAAAGCCCCCATGTCTGTCCAACAGTCTCTGCTTTCTTTGCTCTTTCCATCTCTTTTTCATGCTCTGCAAACACACACAAGGAGGAAGTACCTCTGCATTTCCCCCCCACGTCAAACAATAACAGTGAGGAACTCTGGGTATTATTTTAGCAGCCGTCCACCACTTTATCTGCTCTCCACAATACTTCCTCTCACTGAGTCACACATCCTGCCGTAGAGGGGGCGAGAGAGGCAGGGAGAGAATGAGATGGAGAGAGAGAGAGAGAGAGGGGTGGGAGAGAGAGAAATGCAGAGTGCAGGAGGGAGAAATAGCCATGTTTTGTCTTCCAGCGAGGGAGAGAGGGAGAGAGGAAGAGGAGGGAGAGGGGATGTGAGCATCGTCGGTTGGTTTTTCCCTCTTGGTCAGAACCTGCCAGCTACTTGACTTCTTCAGATGGACATCAGCTCTCGGACACTTTCTACTGAGTCTCAGATGTCACGGACACAACCTGCTTCTCTCACCAGAACTCAACCGGCTTGAGGACGAAAGTTTTTTTTTACGAGGTGGCGATTCTTCTCGGAAAACATTTAGAGGAGGATTTAGAGAAGTTGCTGTCGTAGACGCTCAACTCTTTAAACTTGAACTCCGGGTGTCAGGGATGCTGGGACCTGAACTGGGACAGGTTTGACATCGGATGCTTCAACCTGCAGAGTCTGGTAGGTGTTTACATCAGTTTAGGATTAATATCTTCATTTTTCTGGAGCTTTATTTTCTTACAAATACGGGAAAATCTGAAGTCCGCCACGCTTTTATCTTCAGGGAGGGGTTGTTGAGCACATGATGCCTTTTTTCACCCTGATACACAATCTTTTCCTCTTCCAATCTTTTAATCAACCCTGTCTTGTTGTGAGTCCGTCCTCTCCTCTGGAAGTCACGTATCACAACCGTTTCTGTCCTTATCTGTGACCGACTGTGCAGAGTCCAAATCTATTTGTCTGGCCGCCCGTCTGGCATTCGTTCTGGACTGTATTGAGGCTGTGTGTGTGACTCAGATTATGCGCGTTGACCTTTGCGGTATCAGTCAGCTGTTGCAGTTTCTGACCATTAAGTGGGACATTCCAGCAGATCCCTTCATAGAGGCTCATTCAGAGCTGCACGACGGAGAATTCATAATTTCTCGGCCTTTGACTGCCGTCTGTTTTTGCCTCTTCTGTTCTCTTATTCCATGCGTTCACCACCACCACATATCTTTTTTGTGTATTTACTTTATTTCTCAGAGATTAACAGAAAACCCCCTGAGAATACAGTTATAAATAGAAGCTTGCCATGTCTTGCAAACCTGATTGGATTTCCTGGTCGGTTTGCGGTCGCAGCAACACCACAACAGCGCATTATCTCCACGTACAGGACACGCTGTTACCTCTCGTACGCTAGCGGATTCTTAGAAAAACGTGATTCATGTGATTCCTATTTGCGTGTTGTTCCTGGCTGAGACAGGTAGCCAACTGGGTGACAGTGTCAAAAACAGGAAAGGGGGGAGGAAGGGGGTTCTTTGGATTATGTTATTAACAACTTGTACAGTTGATAGGGTCCTTGGTACTTTGGTGTGTTTCCTGTGTCCTATAAATGAAAGGGATACAGACTTTGCTTTACGTCAGAACTTATTCGGCAAAGGTGTTTCCATATCTGCATCAACTATTTTTCGATAAAGGCAAAAACCACCTCAAGAAAGCGTAAAAACTTTTTTATCAAATTTTGCTGTTTCCATTAAAGCTGGGCAGTATATACATATATCGATATCGCGATATGAGTCTAGATATCGTCTTAGATTTTGGATATCGTAACATAGCAATATGGCATAGGTGTTGTCTTTTCCTGGTTTTAAAGGCTGCACTACAGTAAAGTGATGTAACTTACCAGACTGTTCTAACTGTTCTATTATTTGTCTCTACCTACTTAGTCATTATATCCACATTACTGCGGATTATTAATCAAAACTCTTATTTTGTAAATATTTTGTGAAAGCACAATTAATCAACCCTACAGTATCGGCTCAATATTGAAGTATTTGGTAAAAAATATTGTGACATTTGATTTTCTCCCCGTATCGCCCAGCCATGCAGTAGTTTCCATACAGCTTTTCTAATGCGATACTTCAAAATGTGCATACAAAATATGTGAATGGAGACATGGCTATTGAAGCATTGTTGAAACAAAAGGTGAATGTTTTTTTAGATATCTAAGAAGATCTCATTTGGATGTCTTTTGTCTGCAAAACACCAAATGATGCGTACTGGGTTAACCCCCCCCCCCCCCCTCTCAAGCACGGCTCTGAGCAGTTTGGAAAAACAGCGATTGGTTTTGTGGTTTTGGAAGAACTACCCCGTCTCCCCTGCATGGCTACACAACAGTACAGTAGCTTTCTGAAGTGGCACATTCTCCGTCTAACTTTGTTTGTTTTGATTTTCACGGTCATCAATCTCCGAAAGCTAAACTCGGAGAAAAGAGGAGGTGGTGGGTTCGATAATGGTATTTAGTCTGGTCGAGTTCGGACAGTTCCCACACATGTTCATGCACACACACACACACAGACACAGGCCTATACGCACATAAAGAAACACTCACAGCCTCTACATAAACTTTCTCAGGGGATAATTTAAGGACATTGTCAGCGGACTTGAACAATCAGTGGGCTCCGATAGAAATCCATCTGAAGGAGCGAGAAGCAGGAAACAAGAGTGTTTATTTTGGAAATGGTTCCCCAGCTAGGGCTTTATCATAAACAATAATACTCTGAAATGGTCCTTTCCTTTCCCTCGTGGTGCCAGGATCCACATTCCTCTCCCAAAATGTTCCTCCGAAATACCCCGAATAGTCTCATTTTACATTTTTGTACTTTTAGTTTGACAATCTTAACCAAAACACTTTTAGGGGGGACTCTGTCGGTGGGACTCAAACCTCTTTACCAAACTCTGCCAGAGTGGTTGTTTTCAAGTCCATGTCAACAGAGACAAGTCCGTGTCAAGTCAATTGAGACTATTCCAACTTAGGTTTGAGTCTTTTCAATTGTATTGACACAAGTTAAACTCAAGTTAGTGTCTTGTCAATTCTTATGTCAATCAAGACGAGTCCAAATGAGGTTTGAGACTAGTCAAGTGTCAAATTAAAGTCCAAGATAAGTTAATATCTTAGTTAATCTCATGTAAATCGAGATAAGTCAAAGCCTGGTTTGATATTGGTCAAGTGTCAAATCAAACGAGACAAGTCTAACTCAAGTTCAAATCTTGTTAAATATCAACTTAATCAAGACAAGTCCAAGTCAAGTCTCAAGCTAACCAAGCCAAGTACAAATTAGGTTAGAGTCTTGTTAAGTATCATGTCAATCAAGAGAAGTTGAAGTCTAGTGCGACATGTCTCAAGTCAGTTGAGACGAGACCAACTAAAGTCCCAGTCAAGAACGAGTCTTGTCAAGTCTCAAGTTTATTGAGACAAGTTAAAGTCATGTTAGAGCCTTGTCAGGTCTCATGTCAGTCAAGACAAGTACAAGTCTGGTTTGAGACAAGTCATGTGTTAAATCAAACGGGATAAGTCCAATACAAGTCTCAAATCAGTCAAGACAAGTTCAAGTCAGGTATGAGTCTTTTTTTTAGGTTTCAAGTCAATCAAAACAAGTCCAAGTCAAGTCTTAAGCTAGGTAAAACAACTATAAAAAAAAGTCCAAGTCAAGTCTCAAGTCAGTCAAAACAAGTTCAGGTCAGGTACACGGCTTGTTAGGTTTCAAGTCAATCGAGACAAGACCAAATCAAGTTTGAGTCTTGATAAATCTCAATTGAATCAGGTCCAAGACACTCTGAGTATTGTTAAGTCAACAGCTTTGGTTATATACGTTATTTCTATCCAGCAGCTCCCCCCCCCCCCCCTTCCTCAACTGTTATTAATCATACACGTGATGGTTCATTCAGACTCTGAGAATGGCACATTTATACCTGACTGAGCGTGTTTCTAGCTCTCATTTCTTTTTGTTTCTCTTTCTGTCTGAGACACACACACACACACACACACACACACACACACACACACACACACACACACACACACACACACACACACTGTCTGCAGGGGGTTGTATTGAATCTGGCTCACATATGGGATCGGAAGTCTGTATAAGGGAATTAGTGAATATCTTGGGATACGCTGGAATGTCTGGCTTCAGATCAGACCGGGGAACTTACTGAACATGTTAGATGAGTTTTTAATGGCAGCCCAATAGAAGGCCAAACAACTCTGGAGGAAGCTGTTTCCACAGAATTTGAGTTGGCAAGGTACCACTGCCGTGTAGGTCGAAGTTTTATGTGAGCCCTGATCTTGAGAGACACTTACAACTGTGGCTGCATATAAGGATGTCATCTTAGCCATCTTGCCTGGATAAATCATTGTATCTAGACAGAAAACTACATGATGCTTTGAGTTGTGGTTAAAGGGATCCTGTAGTCGAACGAGAGAAGGTTACAAAATGGAAAAAGTGACATACTGTATAAAAAGGAAATGACATTAGCCATCAGGGGAAAAGGATGACAACCTTCATTTATCCATGTTTCACATTCATATAGCCAGTGGCGGACTCAGGCTGTCTGAGGGTCAGGGGCAAAAAAAAATAAATGGGGAACCAGCTGCATGCACTTCATCATGTTGTATCTACCATAGGGGCACCCTAGAGGGCACTTTCTCATGTTGTATCTACCATAGGGGCACCCTAGAGGGCTCTTCATCATGTTGTATCTACCATAGGGGCATCCAAGAGGGCACTTCATCATGTTGTATCTACCATAGGGGCATCCTAGAGGGCACTTCATCATGTTGTATCTACCATAGGGGCATCCTAGAGGGCACTTCAT
>CAKAKR010058620.1:1782-16725 GCA_916700685.1 Adelosebastes latens
CGCCAAAACCCCCCCCCCCCCCCCCCGCCGTCTCCACCCGCCCTGACCGGGTCTGGACCCCGAGGACGTACAGCTGCACATGACGCCATCACACAGGAATCTGCCCTGGCTCCTGTTCACCCTGCTGTGTGTTTAATGAGCTGATCTGGAAGCAGTTTGTGGAGCTGAATTCTTCCTCTGCTGGACCTCAAACACAACGTGATCCCGGACACACCGAGGACCCGGGTTCAGGTTCAGGTTCAGGTTCAGTCTGACGGTGTTTTACTCTTTTTACTCTCAGTTTCACGCTCCAACAGGAGGAGGAAAAAGAAGTTGGGCTGCTGCGGGCGGCGGTGGAGTTTCCTCCCTCCCCTCACCTGCTGTTAAACACAGGTTACCATGGCAACGATCCAGAGTCAGAAACAAACAGTCCCAGAGTGCGAGGAGGAGGTCTGCAGAGAACCACAGCAGAAACAAGTCACTTCACATCCTCGTTTCTTTGTTCCACTCATTTCATCACAGCTTGGATCTGTTCCCCAGAAACACTCCCAGTTTACATTTCTACTGAAGCTGCAGACCAGACAGCAGCCAGCTCACGTCAGGAGAACTGCCTACAGGCAAGACTGGGTGGTAACGGGGCCCCAGACCCCCCAAAGAGACCCTGGTCCTACAGGCAGGACTGGGTGGTAGCGGGGCCCCAGACCCCCAAAGAGACCCTTGTCCACTGTGTGTGCAGTCAGGATTTTAGAAATCTTGAGATCATGAATATAAATTCATCCAATAGAACATCAGACATGTGTTACCCGCTAACAACCAAACTCTGTACAAATTAAAAAAACTTAATTAATTTAAGTTTGTTATGTTTTCTTAAAGTTTTTTTCCTAAAAACATAAAAAAAAATTGGAATCAGATTTAAATAAAACTTAAACATATGTGTTCATCTTCATAAATACTGCAGAGAACATGGTTGGTGTGAGCAGCTTACAGCCCTGGGTTTAAATAAACTAGCGCCACTAAATTACATGTTTTAAATGGATCCTTGTATTAACGGCTCACAGATGACAGACTGGACACGTTTCCTACCAACAGCAGTGAAGGTGGACAAAGCACCTGTAGAATCAGTTCAAGAGGGTTATTTGCCCTGAGTTGAGACTCTCAGGCAGACCTCACCACTTGAGTTGTGTTCAGACAGAACGCAGGTCACATTTTACCCTCTTTGTTCCACTAATGTGGCTCAGTTAAACCCAGTCTGGTCCTCACAACAAGAACACACACTGAGCCTGCAGTGAGGGGGTCTCACAGTGTGGTTCTGGACCCTCTGTTGGGTCACTGGAGAATTGAAAAGAGATCCAGAACAAAAGCTGAAAGGACTCAGAGCCAGCTCCTGACCTCTGACCTGCTGCTGGTTACCATGGAGACTGGTGGGATGGATAGGGGTGTTTACTGCGGCTCAGAGCGTCCGTCAGGTCACTGACTCAACAGTTAATTTATCAATTATTAAAATAGTTATTTTCAGTTAAATATCAAAACATCCATCTCATCAGAACCTGGATCTGTGATGGACATGTGTCCTTATTCTGAACATTTTATAGAATATATATCACTCAGATGACAAAATCTATAGAAATATTTATATCAAATGATTTTTGGTTACAGGTTTAGTTCATATTATTTATTATTTAATTTAAATAAATTAAATTACCTTTAATATTTATTGTCATCAGGTATACATTTTTTTTTTTTTTACAATATTTTTATTGAATTTTACATATAAACATACATACATATACACACACAGACAGACTAACAATATTAATAATTAAATTATACAATGAAATGTTTAGTCACAATTTTCACAGTAATCATAGAAAGAGAGACATGACATTTCATGTATTTCACACATCTCATCAGGTATAAGTTGGTGAGACAACACCAGGTACATTATAATAAAAACAACTCTAAAAATAGTTTTATCCCTTTATTTAGTCACAAACATATTACTGTATAAACATGACCTAAAAACAGAATGTGTATGTTTGATTCTTTTAATTATAGAATTTTAAACTAGTTTCTAAAATAAAAGACTTCAATAAGTCAAATATATACTGAATAAAACAGTGAGATGTTTAGAGATAGGAAGTGATTTTATTTATTCATATCATAATTTATATTTACAAAGTCAGAATTCTGATTTAATTCTGATTTATCATAAATATTTATATTTTATCATTCTAATCTATTTTATATGTTTCCATGGAGACGTTTGGACAACATGAAACACTTTAATAAACAGAGTTTATGGATGATATCACACCTCCATCATGTCTCAGTAGAGACAGTAGAATAGAGTCTCAGTTGACAAACTGTCAAAGTTGTTGTAAACTACAGTAGAGTGTCAGTAAACTACAGCAGAGTCTGAGTAAACTACAGTAGAGTCTGAGTAAACTACAGTAGGGTTCAGTAAACTACAGCAGAGTCTCAGTAAACTACAGTAGAGTGTCAGTTAACTACAGTAGCGTATCAGGAAACTACAGCAGAGTCTCAGTAAACTACAGTAGAGTCTCAGTAAACTACAGTAGAGTCAGTAAACCTCAGTAGAGACTCAGTAGACTACAGTAGAGTATCAGTAAACTACAGTAGAGTCTCAGTAAACTACAGTAGAGTCTGAGTAAACTACAGCAGAGTCTCAGTAAACTACAGTAGAGTGTCAGTAAACTACAGCAGAGTCTCAGTTAACTACAGTAGAGTCTTAGTAAACTACAGTAGAGTGTCAGTAAACTACAGTAGAGTGTCAGTAAACTACAGTAGTCTCAGTTAGCTACAGTAGAGTCTTAGTAAACTACAGTAGAGTGTCAGTAAACTACAGTAGAGTCTCAGTTAGCTACAGTAGAGTCTTAGTAAACTACTGTAGAGTATCAGTAAACTACACTAGAGTGTCAGTAAACTACAGTAGAGTGTCAGTAAACTACAGTAGAGTCTCAGTAAACTACAGTAGAATCTCAGTAAACTACTGTAGAGTATCAGTAAACTACACTAGAGTATCAGTAAACTACAGTAGAGTGTCAGTAAACTACAGCAGAGTGTCAGTAAACTACAGCAGAGTCTCAGTAAACTACAGTAGAGTGTCAGTAAACTACAGTAGAATCTCAGTAAACTACTGTAGAGTATCTTGACTCGCGCGCTTTATGTTAATCACCTCCAGTCACTCAGCGCGCACGAGCTGTTTGGAGGAGACTTGAGCGCGCGCCAGCAGCAGTTTCCAGCAGCGCTCGTGCAGCCGACCGTTAATTCCTCTCTCCTGGTCTCGGTCTGGGTTTGTCGGTGTGGGTTCAGTTTGTTGTCCCGGTTCTCCCCTCGCACGGTCCGCTCGGTTCTTCCGCTTCTCCGTCAGAAGTGTCGACTCAAAGTTTGGTCTCCCGTTTCAGTCGGTTCTCCTCCGGTTCTCCTCCGGTTCCCCGGCTGACAGCTGCTGCAGCTCCGGTACTAACCCGGTACTAACCCGGCTCAGTCATCTTTAAAGGTTTGTGACCCGGTTCTGTTGGCTTGGTAACCTTCTCCTGGTCCCGTTCCCTCGGTAACCGTCTCAGACATGGGTTGGAGTGTCCCGGTTCTGCTGTCAATCATCTGTGCTGGACTCACGGCGGGAGTACCGGACGGACCGGACGTTCAAGGTAACAACACCGAGCGACCTGCTGCTGCTGCATGAACTAACTCTAACACATGTAATTAAACTGTTGTTGTTGTTGTCATGTTACAGTCAGAACTCTCCAGAAGTCAACCTGTTGTTTTTAGGTGTTGTGACCGGATTCAGGACAGCTGTGACCACATATTGATTATGTGGGGTTATAGATGTCACAAGACAAGTGTCCACTGTAAAGACAGCAGTACTCACAGCCAACAGGTGGAATAATGAATAACATGACTGAGGCCAGTTCAGCTCAGGTGTTGTACCTGCTGCTTTAGTTAATGGAACAACCATCTTTAATGTCATTATTTACACCTTCGAGCCAAAATGTCTGCTGTGAAAATAGTGTCTATTCAGGTAACGTCACCTCGTTTGTCTCAGTAAAGACCCAACACTGGGACCTGCCAAAATCAAAAATAAAAGAATAAATAATGAAGTGACTCAATAAATAAATTATTAAATTATACATTAAATGTAGCAAAAATAATATTAAAGATAAATGTAGCCATTAATTAATTGATAAACAACATAACACAAATTGATATTTCTGTTTTAATTTGCTTCTTTATTTATATATCATTAATTGCCTTATTTATTTAGTCTTCTGTTTAGTTTTCCCTTTTATTTATTTTTGCATTAATTTTCATTTACTCATTTATTTTTGCATTTATTATTTTTGCATTCATTTTTAATTATTCATTTATTTTAGAATTTACTTTTAATTTATTTTTGGTTTATTCATTTATTTATTGCATTTATTTTTTATTTCTGCATTTAATTTTATTTATTCATTTATTTTTTATTTATTATTTATTTTTAATTGCATTTATTTTTTATTTGTTCATTTATTTATTTATTGTTTATTTATTTATTGCATTCTTTTTGCATTTATGTTATTTATTTATTATTTTTGCATATTTTTTTATTTATTCATGAATTTTTGCATTTATTTTTTATTTATTCAATTTTTGTTTTATTCATTTTTCTTTATTAGAAAAATATCAATTTATGTCACATTTTATCAATTAATTAATGGCTACATTTATTTTTTATTACATATATTTTATTATTTTTGCTACATTTAATGACATTCATTTATGGAGTTATTTATTTATTTAATCATTCATTTTTGCAGGTTCTGTCCTCCATAGTCAGCGTGCCATCACTCATCATAAATCAGTTATTATAGGATGTCTGTTATTTGGATTGTGGACAGAGTCGTCATGGTAACGGTGAGAAGATCAGCAGCAGAATGGAAGACAGGAAGTGACAGATTATCAGCTGTTATTCTTCCTCTGTGGTGTTTCTGTTGGCATCTGGTTTGAACCACAAACAACAACTGACGAACAATAAAGTTTACTTTGAATCAAACTGTACTTCAGGAATAAAAGCCTGGAAGTTTATTTTGTAATATCAACCGATTGCAGACTGAATATATATATCTACCTCCAGGTGTTTATAATCCTAAAATAAAGAATGTTTCGACTACAGTGTTTTATGTTCTCATATGTGTCTTTTATTAATACTTTATTGACATTGATTGATTGATTGATTGATTGATTGATTGATTGATTGATTGATTGATTGAGTGAGTGATTGATTATGTGCAGAGCAGCTGTGTTTGTCCTCTAAAGCTGCTCCTCTTGTTATTGATCCTCCTCAGTGATCGACGTGTTGAGTCTTCAGGACTCAAAGCAGAGCGTGGCGGCGGTGGAGAAGCTGTCGGGCGGTCTGAGCGCGCTCAGTGACGTCTACGTGGTGTCCACCTTTCGGCTGCCGCCGAAATTGGGCGGCGTCCTTCTGGGTGTCTACAGCAAACAGGACAACAGGAAGTACCTGGAGGTCGCAGTCATGGGGAAGATCAACAAAGGTTGGACATTTAACCTGCTGATGCTGTTCAAACTCTCACAACTTTATTGAAAACGTCAGTTTGTTTCCAAAGATACAGACAAGTGAATTATCTCGTTACTGGTTCCTCCTTTCCTTCCTCATCTGCTCCTCTCCTTCACCATTTCATTGCTTCCGCCCTCCTTCGATCCCAGTTATCATGAACACAGACAGACCATAATACGCTCCTCTCCACTCTGTCTGACAGCATCATGTCTGTTGAAGCTCTCTCTATATACACTCTTTTATGGATGGAAATATTCTCTTTGAAATGTTGACATCTCTGCTGGAATTTAAAAAAAAGTTTTGTGGGATTGAATATCTGAACATTCGTTCAGGAGAAAAGATTTTTTCTATCCAGCTAAAGTTTAAAGTTTATTCCAACTCTGGTCAATCATCAATCAATAGATGCAAATTTGCGAGGGGTGGAATTTTTGAATCAGAAATGGAGGAAATAAATCTTGTATCTATCTGTGATCACCTGTGGAGGACGGAACCTGCCAAAATAAAAAATAAATAAATAAATGACTCGATAAATAAATAAATATGTCATTAAATGTAGAAAAGAAATATTAAAAATTAATGTAGCAATTAATTAATTGATTAAATGTGACATAAATTGATATTTCTGTTTTAATTTGCTTCTTTATTTATTTAACTTTTTATGAAATCATGTATTTATTTTTTTATCCATGTATTAATTAATTAATTAATTTTAGAATTAATTTTTTATTTATCAATTTATTTTTGCATTTCATTTTTTTACTCATTATTGCATTTATTTTTATTTATTCATTTATTTAGCATTTCATTGTTATTTATTCATTTATTTTTGCATTTATTGTTATTTATTTTATTAGTAATATCATTTTATGTCACATTTAATCAATTAATTAATGGCTACATTTATTTTTAATATCATTCTGCTACATTTAATGACATATTTATTTATTTATCAGGTCATTTATTTTTTTTATTAATTTATTTTTTATTTTGGCAGGTTCCGTCCTCCATAGTCACCCAGAGCTATGATAGTACATCATATCTGTACCCAGACCGGACCAAACTCTGTGTAAAAACCACAGACTGTCTATGGTAGAAACAACAACGTTGCTGCCGTATTTATGCCTCGATGACTAAATTATGAGTAATGATGGAGCAGCTGCATGGCCTTGCACTGATCCATCCAAACTCGCCTGAATTCAGACTTTTTACTTATCAAACCCAGACACGACAGCGTTTGGTTTTCTGACATATCTGGGAATTCCACAACATGTACAAAACAGCAACAGTGGTTATTTCTTCCATGGTTGATGGAGGAAAGAAAAGTTGTTGGTATCTATGGAGACAAGCTCCTCGTCCTCTCCTGAGCGTCTAGCGCGAATGAACACAAATGATACCGGCGGTCCAACTTGCAGGAGTAAAGTGAGGCGAAAATTTGCTTCCCTATTTAATATCTGACGATCATCCAGTTTGATTTCAACTCAAACTGAACACAATGTCGTTAATAATCAGAGATAAACAGTGTCAGTGATGATGACTGCTGTGTGAAGAAACTGTTTCAGTCAGATCTGAGCAGCTGGTTCTGGTTCTGGTTCTGGTTCTGGTCCTGTCTTCATCCTGATAATGACAGACTAAGTTCCGCCTTCATCTAGATGATCACTATAATCTGACAGAGTTTCATTACCTGCTGTGTGTGTGTGTGTGTGTGTGTGTGTGTGTGTGTGTGTGTGTGTGTGTGTGTGTGTGTGTGTGTGTGAGTGAGTGAGTGAGTGAGTGAGTGAGTGAGTGAGTGAGTGAGTGAGTGAGTGAGTGAGTGAGTGTGTGACCTTTGACCTCCTGGTGGATGAATGGGTTCATTGTGAAGCTCCAGCTGCTGACATGAACTCTCACTTTGTTCTTTGTTTCATCACTGAAACAGTTGACTCTCAGTAAAGATCCCATTATTATATTCTGTGTTTTATCAGGATTTTATTAATAGTTCATTCATATCAGCGCTGCCGGGTCGATACTTAATATTATTATTATTATTTTATCCTGTGTTTTATTAGGATTTTATTAATAGTTTCATCAGTACCAGCGCTGCCGGGTCGATACTTCTGGTACCGGATACTTTTATAAATATAATAATGTTATATTTCTCCTCAGAACCTCCAGAGCTCAGTGTTCTTTATACGTTTATTTTAATGCTGTTTTTAACTGAAATAAAGTCATTCATATTTCTCCTCTTCCTCTCTTCCTCTTCCTCTTCCTCCTCCTCCTTCCTCTTCTTCCTCTCTTCCTTTTCTCTCCTCCTCCTTCCTCTTCTTAATCTCTTCCTCCTCCTCCTCCTCTCTCTCCTTTTCCTCTCTTCCTCCTACTCCTTCTTCCTCTCTCTCTCTCTCTCTCTCTCCTCCTCCTTCCTCTCTCTCTGTCCTCCTCCTCCTCTCTCTCCTCCTCTCCTTCCTCTCCTCCTCTCCTTCCTCTCCTCCTCTTCTCTCCTCTTCCTCCTCTCTTTCCTCCTCTCTCTCCTCCTCCTCTCAATTCAATTCAATTCAATTCAATTCAATATGCTTTATTGGAATGACTGTTAGTTGAACAATATTACCAAAGCGTCAATTCAATAATGAGAAAAAAAGAACAAAATAAAAACAAAAACATATATACACACATATATACAATTCATCAAGCAAATTACAATATATAGATATTTAAAAAGAACATGGAAATGGTAGAAAACAATACAGACATAATTAATGTTTGTTGTGTCAATAAAACAAACAAACAAATAAAAAAGAATTAACAACAATATATTGCAATATCAAATGCCAAATATAAAAAACAACAACAACCATGAAGTAGAGGAGTAAATAAAAGCCAGAGTGTGAGTTACATCTGTTATGTGTCTCTCCTCCTCTTCCTCCTCCTCCTCCTCCTCCAGTCCTAGTGCGTTATGTGCGAGCTGACGGGAAGCTCCACACCGTTAACCTCCAGAACGCTCAGCTGGCCGATGGGCGGAGTCACTCCATCATCCTGAGGCTCGGTGGTCTTCAGCGTGACAACATGCACATGGAGCTCTACGTCAACTGCCGATTGGCTGACTCTAGCCAGGGCCTGCCTTCATTGGTGGCCTTGCCTAGAGAGGCGGAGATGGTGGAGGTCAGACACGGACAGAAGGCCTACGCCCGACTACAGGTGAGACACACCCATCAGTGATTTAGACATTTGAATCTGCAGGAATGAGTCCAAACACCCAGAAATGAGTCAGCATGATGTCACTTCCTGTTCCCTCGTCTTCCTGTTGGACTACAAAAATACGTCATCCCTGCAGCACTGTATTAAGGCTAAAACACAATCACAGGCTCTGAAACATCATGAACCTCATAAACAGGTTTGAATCCGGCTTGGGGCCCTTCTGTGTGGAGTTTGCATGTTCTCCCTGTGTTAGCGTGGGTTTACTCCGGGTTCTCCGGTTTCCTCCCACAGTTCAAAGACATCCAGGTTAGGTTCATTGTTGACTCTAAATGTCCCGTAGGTGTTAATGTGAGCATGAATGGTTGTCTGTTTCTATGTGTCAGACCTGTGATAGTCTGGAGACCTGTCCAGGGTGTACCCCGCCTTCACCCAATGTCAGCTGGGATCGGCTCCAGCCCCCCCCCGCCACCCTGAACAGGATTAACGTTTACAGATAATGGATAGATGGATGGATGTTGGATGGATAAACTCAGCATGTAACTGATCATAAATCATCAGAATGCAGTTTGTTCATAGTGTGGCTGTAATGAAAACTTTCTGACCTCAGCTTCACCTTCTGTCTGTGTGACCACTGAGACAGACTTTAACCTGTTACTAATATCAACTAGATTGTGTTAATCTGCCCTCTTTCTGTCTGTCTGTCTGTCTGTCTGTCTGTCTATCTCTCTGTCTGTCTGTCTGTATGCCTGTCTGTCTGTCCTGTCTGTCTGTCTGTCTTGTCTGTCTGTGTGCCTGTCTGTCTCTCAGGGATCAGTGGAGTCCCTCAGACTGGCTCTAGGTGGTTCTGTAGCTAAAGCTGGATCTCTGACAGACTGTCCCTTCCAAGGAGACTCTTCATCCTACAACTCAGGTCAGCTCACATTAACCCTTTCACTCCTCACTCTGTAACAGCACAGCATATACATATGTATATGTATATATAAATAAACTAGGGCTGTCAAAGTGAATGCATTAATAACGCATTAACGCAAAATCGTTATAACGCCACTAATTATTTATATCATATGAAACTAGAAACCTAATTAATCCATTGGTACTACTCATACTAGCTTGTCGTGAAGAAGGTTAAATAACGCTCCAAACTTACCCTACATTTTGGCATGCAGTTTGGGGCAAGTCATAGTCAAGTCAGCACACTGACACACTGACAGCTGTTGTTGCCTGTTGGGCTGCAGTTTGCCATGTTATGATTTGAGCATATTTTTTTATGCTAAATGCAGTACCTGTGAGGGTTTCTGGACAATATTTGTCATTGTTTTGTGTTGTTAATTGATTTCCAATAATAAATATATACATAGATTTGCATAAAGCAGCATATTTGTCCACTCCCATGTTGATAAGAGTATTAAATACTTGACAAATCTCCCTTTAAGGTACATTTTGAACAGATAAAAAATGTGATATTGCGAATAAATGTTTTAATCGATTGACAGCCCTAAAATATACATGTGTATGTATGTATATACTGTATATTCTTATATATTCTTATTTTTTTATATTTCTATATATTCTTTCTTTCTAAGAACTACAATTTACAACATTCACAATTCAGTTGTGTATGTTCATAATAAAACATTAACTATTAAATAACTTACATTTTCTCCAAAACTCTTTGAAGTTACAGGAGCTTCTCTCACTCAAACAAATCAAATCAAACAAAGACGTCACTGTCTGTGCCGCTGTGTGTGCCACGTAAAACCATCATGTGTGTAAATGCGACCATCTATGTGAGACTGATGGATTCGATCGCCGCGTCTCCAGTTCAGTGTAAAGACAATCAGTTTGTTGTTTTGTGTAAAAGGTGACAGGAGAAGAAGTGTTTCCACTTCCTGTCACCTTCTGAACGTCACAATAATCAGATTATTTTAAAATGTGAAGAGCTTCTTGTACTTGTTGTTGTCGCTTCCTGTTCCAGCTGATCAATACATTCATTATAATCTGAGGTTTCTCTGGTGTTTCAGTGAGCGGGGAGCTGAACTCCATCCTGGGTGAGTTCACACACTCAACATCATGTTCAACTTATTAATAATCACAGCTGATCAGCTGCATCTAACCTCTATTGATCCTGTTGCTTTGATGGTTTCCTGTCAGGTGATCACACCAAGGCTCTGATTGGTCAGCTCATCATCTTCAACCAGATCCTGGGAGAACTGAGACAGGACATCAGAGAACAGGTGAGACACTCTGAGAGACAGACAGAACATCAGAGAACAGGTGAGACACTCTGAGAGACAGACAGGAGTGTATTGATTGTCTCCTGTCCCCGTCAGGTCAAAGAGATGTCTCTGATCAGGAACACCATCCTGGAGTGTCAGGTTTGTGGTGAGTCAGCTGCTTCTTCTCTGCATATCATAGCGTTCTATTATCTGAGGACCTGATTGAAGACAGCCTGTCTGTCTGTCCGTCTGTCTGTCTGTCTGTGTGCTTGTCTGTCTGCAGGTTTCCATGAGCCTCGGTCTCGCTGTTCTCCTAATCCCTGCTATAAGACGGTGTCCTGCATGGAGAGTCTGCATTACCCAGGTTACACCTGTGGACCCTGTCCACCTGGAACCAGCGGCAACGGGACCCACTGTCACGACATCGATGAGGTCACTACACAACAACATACACAACTATTCTGCAACAACAACAACACCACAAAACTGCAACTACACAACAACATACACAACTATACTACAACAACAACACTACAACTACACAACAACACTACAACAATTACACCACAACACTGCAACTACACGACGACATACACAACTATCCAACAACACAACAACACTACAACTACACAACAACATGTACAACTATACAACTACAACAACAAGGCAACTACACTACAACTACACAACAACATATACAACTACAACAACACTGCAACTACACAACTACAACACTGCAACTACACAGTGACATACACAACTATACTACAACTACAACTACAACAACACTACAACTACACAGCTACAACACTACAACTACAACACTACAACTACACAACAACTACAACAACATACAACTACACAGCTACAACAACATTACAACAACAACCATTCTATAACAACAACACTACAACAACAACAACAATGCGACTACACTACAACATACAACTACACAACAACCCACACCAACAGTGTCCTGATGTTAACCCCCGCCCTTCTCTGTGTGTGTCAGTGTGAGCTGCAGCCTTGTTTCTCTCCTGAAGCCTGTGTGAACACTGTCGGGGGGTTCACCTGTCACTCCTGTCCTCCTGGCCTGTGGGGGGCGCCACTGGCTGGAACTGGACTGGACTACGCCAAGACACACAGACAGGTCAGACACAAAGACAGGTGTTCTCTTTGACGTCCCTTAAAGGGACTGTTTGTAACTTCTTACACATATAAATCACCCGGGTCGGTGTCCCATGCGCGCTCGCATATGCGCACTCGCGTGTGGCTAAGCTGTTCAGACAAGACTCCAACTCAAACTACACGGAAGCACCAAAACCGCAAAGTTATATCTAGTGAAGCCCGTCTTGCAAAATAGTGTTGGCGGCGGTCGTAGTACGCGGGGGAGACCGTAGCTTTGGTCTCCAGGGCCGGAGTCTCTGCTGTACTCTGCTCCTCTGCTCCTCTGCCTGCTTGCCTTCACTCAGCTCGCTCCACCTCACGTGCATGCGCGCACACTACACACTGCAGATGACTTCGTAGCTCTGAGAATATCTAGTGAATGTACAGTGGACGTTTGTGCAGGAATAACTGCTGCAGCTCCTCCAGACCAACAGAGGTTTTCCGTGTCTTGTGAAGTGACGGGGCACCGTAGTGAGAAGCGTTATCGTCTCCGACCGGGTGCCGGTGTCTCCCTCCGGCCGCGGTCGAGATGCTGAGGCGGGAAAAGCCAACACTAGGATCAGCATTGATTCATGGAGAGACCTTCGTCTGGTCAGCTAACATTACTGCCAAGCAGGTGAAATTTAGAGCGATATTGTGGTTTTAGCTGACGTGTGTCGCCTCACTGTTTTGAGCGATGCTCGTTCATGTCTATTTAGAGCAGGCACACGCATGATCCCGGCGCTGACTTTCGTTGACTTAACGGCCACAGGTGTCGCTGTTAACAAGCATTTCTGATTCTTACAAACAGTCCCTCCAAACATGTTTAAAAGTCAACAATGTCTGTGAGCTATATTCTGTTCATTCACCTGTCTCTCTCTCTCTCCCCTCCTCCCCCCCCCCTTGTCTGTCTCTCAGGAGTGTGTAGATATAGATGAGTGTCTAGATCTACCAGACGCCTGTGTATCAAACTCTGTGTGCATCAACACTGTGGTGAGTTCCTGTTCTGTCTGATTACTGATCTGCAGTCAGTCACAGCGAGGCGGCGCCCTCTAGTGGACGCTCAGCTGTAACACTGTCCCGTCCTATCTCAGGGCTCATACAAGTGTGGAGGCTGTAAACCTGGTTTCCTCGGTAACCAGACGTCAGGTTGCTTCCCCAGGAAGTCGTGTGCTGCATTGACCTTTAACCCCTGTGACACCAACGCCCACTGCACCATGGAGAGGAGCGGAGAGGTCGCCTGCAGGGTGAGACGGCGCTGACTGTCGGTCATCATCAGAGACTGTAGTCATTATTAATTCACTAATGTGTGTGTGTGTGTGTGTGTGTGTGTGTGTGTGTGTGTGTGTGTGTGTGTGTGTGTGAGCAGTGTAACGTTGGTTGGGCTGGTAACGGTAACACATGTGGACCGGACACAGACATCGACGGATATCCTGACCGCTCTCTGCCCTGCATGGACAACGACAAACACTGCAAACAGGTGAGACACCTGACTCATCATCAACATCTTTATCATCATCATCATCTTCATCTTCGTCATCTTCATATCCTTTACATTGTATGTCTTATCCATAGAAATAGAACAGGTGTAGAGCAGACATTCCCATACATAAATTGGGTATCACTGTAAAGCTGAGACTCTTGTGGATCCAATGAGCCCAACCGTATTCATGTGTGATGATGTTAGTCCCCATAGTAGTCATTTCATTGTAGTGAGACCATTTTTAGAAACATGACCTCACTGTATAAAATGACCTGTGGTGACCTCTAGGATAATCACAGCCTCATGAAACTTTACAGCCAGAAACTAGAGACCTAGGGCATTCAGAAGAGGGATGGCTTTCCTAGCTAGATTGACAATAAGAGGGTTTCTGAGCAGTTTACACAACAGAAGTGCTCGCTATTAAATCGCCGAAAAATGCAATTCTTGCAGAAATCTCCAAATGTCAAAAGTTTTTGATCCCAAATCACAGCATGGCTTTTTCTATGGTGTTCCTCGAGGTCTTGGTGTCTTAATGTGGTATTTTAGAGGGATAATTGATCATTTTTATCAATTCTTGAGTGGTTAAAAATGGTCAGATTTAGCACCAAATCTGTGTAACAAATGGTATCAACCCAAAAATTGCTCCAACAACTTATGAGACATAATAGAGCATGGAGATGACCATCATATACTTCTATTATAATGTTCTAAACCCCTTATACAGTTTCACTATTTATTTTAATTCATTCATTTATTCATTTTATTTCTGATTTATGACTAGAACTTGACACACAGTGCTGAGCAGCATCTCAAATTAATCTTCAGGTTCCCAGCTTTCAGATGATGTACACAACTTCTATGTGATATTTACTGTTGACCTGCTATCTCCCCCTAAAGACCCCCTGCACCCCCCTAAAAAAGACTAAAACAGCTCTATTGTACAGAGGGGAAAAGGTTAAATTAATATTGTAAAGAGATGCGTGAGAGACATCAATATATAAACATATTAGTTTGTATGTCATGTGAGATTTTAAAGCTTTATTAAGTGTGTATTTGTTTTATTTCACTTTATATCCTTAATTCAAGACGTTTTTTGTCTTTAAACTCATCGACATATTGTCTCATGACATCACACGTGACATCACCTTATCTTATATCAGTCATTGATTGGTTAATGTCTCTGTCCACCAAGGACAACTGTGTGTTCACACCGAACTCTGGTCAGGAGGACGCCGACAACGACGGGATCGGAGATCAGTGTGACGAGGACGCCGACGGAGACGGCATCAAAAACGTGGAGGTTAGACAGTGTGTGTGTGTGTGTGTGTGTGTGTGTGTGTGTGTGTGTGTGTGTGTGTGTGTGTGTGTGTGTG
>CAKAKR010058620.1:16745-29214 GCA_916700685.1 Adelosebastes latens
TAACTCTCTCTCACACACACACACACACACACACACGCGCGCACACGCACATACATATCCTGCCTGGCATTGTTTAACTGTCATAACCTTGGTTTTACTTTCCTCTGTGGCGAACTGATCCATGAAGTTCAGTTATTCAGTTACAGTTTAAATAGAAGTCTGTTTGAGACAGTGTGCATGTGTGTGTTTGTGTGAGACAGTGTGTGTGTGTGTGTGTGTGTGTGTGTGTGTGAGACAGTGTGTGTGTGTGTGTGTGTGTGTGTGTGTGTGTGTGTGTGTGTGTGTGTGTGTGTGTGTGTGTGTGCACTTTGTGATGTGACCTTGTGACCTTCAGGATAACTGCCGGTTGGTCCCGAACAAAGACCAGCAGAATTCAGACAGCGACTCGTTCGGAGACGCTTGTGATAACTGTCCCAACGTCCCCAACACGGACCAGAAAGACACGGACAGCAACGGACAGGGAGACGCCTGTGACCAGGACATCGACGGGGACGGTGAGAGAGACCGCCAGTCTGTCCTCATCATTCATCATCATCTTCAACAGGAAACAGAAACACCTGAACCTGAGCACATAATACTCAGGATCAGTTATAGGATCTCCAACAATCCACAGGGTGTCTGTCTTCATGAAGAAGACGATAGATAGATAGATAGATAGATAGATAGATAGATAGATAGATAGATAGATAGATAGATATCCTCGAGTGCCAAACAAAGATTATAACTGTAAATATTTTAGTCGTATATAATGTAGATTTAAAGGGTTTGTAACTTCTTACACGTATAAATCAATCAGGGTCGGTGTCCCATGCGCGCTCGCGTGTGGCTACGCTGTTCAGACTCAGATTCCAACACAAACTACACGGAAGCACCAAAACCGCAAAGTTCTATCTAGTGAAGCCCGTCTGTTAAACAGTGTTGGCCGCGGTCGGAGGACGCGGGGGAGACCGTAGCTTTGGTCTCCAGGGCCGTAGTCTCTGTTGTACTCTGCTCCTCTGCTCCTCTGCCTGCTTGCTTGCCTTCACTCAGCTCGCTCAACCTCACGTGCATGTGCGCACACTACACACTGCAGAAGACTTCGTAGCTCTGAGAATATCTAGTGAATGTACAGTGGACGTTTGTGCAGAAATAAATGCTGCAGCTCCTCCAGACCAACAGAGGTTTCCCGTGTCTTGTGAAGTGACGGGGCTCCGCAGCGAGAAACATTATCGTCTCCGAGGAGGCTGAGGCAGGAAAAGCCAACACTAGGATCAGCATTGATTTATGGAGAGACCTTCATCTGGTCAGCTAACATTACTGCCAAGCAGGTGAAATATAGAGTGATATGTGGTTTTAGCTGATGTGTGTCGCCTCACTGTTTTGACGGATGCTAGCTCACATTCAGGTAGCGCGTGCACACGGGCGAGCGCGAGCAACAGGACACAGACTTTCGTTGACTTAACGGCCAAAGGTTTTGCTGTTACAACCAATTTCTGATTCTTACAAACAGTCCCTTTAAGGATGCATTTAAAATATGTATGTGTATGTTTAGGTATTCCCAACGTTCTGGATAACTGTCCGAAGGTACCAAACCCAATGCAGACGGACAGAGACAGAGACGGAGTGGGAGACGCCTGTGACAGCTGTCCTGAACTCAGCAACCCGATGCAGGTACAGACCACTGTATAACTGTATCAGATATGAACGTAGTAAAAATTCACCCTCCATACAGTTGTCACGAATGGGGAAATTAGACAGGTGTTATTACACAGGCTATTGGCTCTAGAGACCAAAACTGTTTTTTGTACCAGGCTGTAAACATGTTTATTTCTGCTGTAAAGTTGGACATTTTAACATGGAGGTCTATGGGGAACGACTAACTGTTGGAGCCTCAAGTGGACATCAGAGGAACTGCAGTTTTAGGCATTTCCGCGTTAGCGGGAAGTTGCTGCTTGGTACAGTCAGACGGACGGACACTAATACACTAATTCAAAGTCAAAAGTAAAGGTTAGAAGAAAGTCAGAAAATATATATATAATTTATATATAATTTTGCATAGCAGAAATATGTATCTTGTGCGTTCCTGTCCTGTCAGTGATCTTTGGAAAACCCAAGTTTATCTGGTGACTCCTCCAACACTTTTCTGTCTGAACAGGAATAAAACGGCCTAACTCAACATCATTTGGGTCACACAGATCTCATGAGTTTGAGGACATAATAAAACATTCATTCTGTATACCTTTGCCACTGTTGTCCAGGTGTTGACTTGTAATGTGGCGGTTAACAACCTGCCTATTCCTCTTGTCTGACTGTAACAGCTAGACGGGTGATAACCAGCTTCATGATATTGGTAATCAGGATCTCTAATGTTAGTTTTAGAGAAGCAAGTAGCCCAAAGAGAGACGGAGACATATTCTCACCCTGCACAAACTCTGAAAAAATGAATTTCAATAAAACACGCGACACGATGCCCACATTATGTGAGTGTTGTTTGAGCATAACGATGCCTTGATGCTCACCTCGAACCCGCATCTTATCAGTCTGCTTTCCGTCAGCCTCCTTCACCTCCGCTCCGTTGTCTCTTTTTACCAGAACAAAGATGTGCACACACACACACACACACACACACACACTGATGGATGACAATTTTCATTGTCCCTGATGTTTACGGAGTCTTTAACTTTGATTAAGTTTCATAAAAGGTAAACTGTTTGTGTTCAGAGGATGGACAGTCAGCTCGGTGTGTAGTTGACTTCCTTTTCTCTTTCCTGGTGCACCTGAACCAGGTGTGAGTTCAGTCCAGGTCCAGACTGATCAGCATATCAAGGCAACACTGAACTGAACCAACAGGTCAGTGGTCAGAGGTCACAGTGTGTCTCCTAAACGTCTCTCTCTTTTTCAGACGGACGTCGACAACGACCTGGTGGGAGACGTTTGTGACACCAACCAAGACACGTATGTCTCACACACACACACACACACACACACACAAATATTATATACATACAGTATATATTATTCAGTAATATAAAGTAAAGTAATATAAATATAAAGTATAATATACAGTACTTGCAAAAATATATTCTAAATAGTTCTATACAGTATAGGAGTTGTAAGTGCAAAAACAGCATATATGGTACAATAAAATAAGATGAACTATAAACACACTGAAGCATGATGACGTGGTCCTGCAGGGATGGAGACGGTCTCCAGGACAGTAGAGACAACTGTCCAGACATCCCCAACAGCTCCCAGCTGGACTCTGACAACGACGGCCTCGGAGACGACTGCGACCACGACGACGACAACGACGGCGTCCTCGACGACTACGACAACTGCCGACTCATCGTCAACCCCAACCAGAAAGACTCCGACCGTAACAATTTTTATGAATACTGGATTCTGAATGGCTGCAGAGTGTCCATTAATTGCTGATAATGGACACCTACTAAGTAGTTCCAGTTAAACTGTCTGTTCACCATTCTAAATATCTGAATGTCTCATTCACAACACTGAGTGTTACGTTAGTTCTTCAGTCCTCTGATCATCACAGGGTGGAGACTGGAACACAAGCTGTTAGCTTTATGCTAGCATAACTTTAGCTTTATGCTAGCATAACTTTAGCATTATGCTAGCATAACGTTAGCTTTATTCTAGCATAACCTTAGCTTATACTAGCACAACCCTAGTTTATACTAGTATAACATTAGTTTTATACCAGCATAACGTTAGTTTTATAATAGCATAACACTGGCTTTATGCTAACATAATGTTAACTTTATGCTAGCATAAAGTTTTCTGGCTAAGGTCCGTCCTATTTACTGGAGCAGTGAACAATGTTTCCTTTGCATAAGAACCTTATACCTGTCTGTCTCTCTCTCCACCTGTCTGTCTCTCTCCACCTGTTTGTCTCTCCATCTGTCTGTCTCTCTCTCACTTGTCTGTCTCTCTCTCCACCGGTCTGTCTCTCCAGTGAACGGCATTGGGGACGTCTGTGAGAACGACTTTGATAATGACTCAGTGATGGATCTGATTGACGTTTGTCCGGAGAGCGCTGAGGTCACTCTGACCGACTTCAGAGCCTATCAGACGGTCATCCTGGACCCAGAGGGCGACGCCCAGATTGACCCCACCTGGGTGGTCCTGAACCAGGTGACCATGATGACATCATCATCATCATCATCATCCTCTTCATCACCATGTGTCCTCTAAACGCTGTGTTTTGTCTCCAGGGGATGGAGATAGTTCAGACGATGAACAGTGACCCGGGTTTAGCTGTGGGTACGTGACTTTATTTATTATTGAGTCCAGGTTCACGTTTAGACCAGGACTACAGACCCTAACCTCCTCCGTGTGTCTGCAGGCTACACAGCGTTTAACGGAGTCGACTTCGAGGGAACGTTCCACGTCAACACGGTAACCGACGACGACTATGCCGGCTTCATCTTCGGCTACCAGGACTCATCAAGTTTCTACGTGGTGATGTGGAAACAGACGGAGCAGACGTACTGGCAGTCGATCCCCTTCAGAGCCATGGCCCAGCCCGCCCTGCAGCTCAAGGTCTCTACTGGTCTCTACTGGTTTCTACTTCATTCAGAGCCATGGCCCAGCCGTGTTGATGATCTACATATATATAATCTACATATATGTAACCTGTATAGATATACTCGACATAGATATAATCTGTATATATGTAATCTACATAGATGTAACCTGTATAGATATAATCTACATAGATATACTTGACATAGATATAATCTGTATAGATGTAATCTGTATAGATGTAATAAAATGATGCGTGTGTCGGTCCTGCAGGCGGTGAAGTCTCGGACTGGACCAGGAGAGTTCTTGAGGAACGCCCTGTGGCACACCGGAGATACACCTGGAGAGGTGAAGCTGCTCTGGAAGGATCCACGAAACGTCGGCTGGAAGGACAAAACCTCGTACCGTTGGCACCTCAGCCACCGGCCGCAGGTGGGCTACATCAGGTGAGACCAGAACCAGACCTGAGGCTGGGCTGGACCAGAACCAGAACTGAGACTGGGCTGGACCAGGACCAGAACCAGACCTGAGGCTGGGTTAGACCAGAACCAGACCTGAGAGTGGGCTGGACCAGAACCACACCTGAGGCTGGGTTAGACCAGAACCAGACCTGAGAGTGGGCTGGACCAGAACCACACCTGAGGCTGGGTTAGACCAGAAAGAACCAGACCAGACCTGAGGCTGGGTTAGACCAGAACCAGTACAGATAGTGCAGTATTCTGTAGTACAGATACTGTAGTACTCTCTAACCCTGCAGCAGTGTGTTCTCCGTCTCGTCCTCTCTCTACTTTTTACTGTAGTACTCTGTAGTACATAGATACTGTAGTACTGTAGTACTCTCTAACCCTGCAGCAGTGTGTTCTACGTCTCGTCCTCTCTCTACTTTTTACTGTAGTACTCTGTAGTACAGATAGTGTAGTACTGCAGTACTCTCTAACTTTACAGCAGTGTCTTATCCGTCTCATCCTCTCTCTACTTTTTGCTCTAGTTCTCTGTAGTACATAGATACTGTAGTACTGTAGTACTCTCTAACCCTGCAGCTGTGTGTTCTCCGTCTCGTCCTCTCTCTACTTTTACTGCATTCTTTCCCCTCTGAAACTTCTTTGTGGCTCCGGGGCCCCCCGGTACTCTATTGTACTCGTCTCCATGGCGACCAAAGCCCTGGCAAGAATCCGCCTCAGCAACCGTTGATATGCAGATCAGACGAGAGACGGAGAGACGCACTGGAAAAAGTTTTCACATAAAACATACAAATACAACCGTCAGACTTTATTAGAGACTATTGATGTTTTAATGATGATGAAGATGAAGATCAGTGTGTTTGGATGTAAAGTTCCTGTTAATCTTTGAGAGAAGTAAAATACAGGATTACTGTAAACACAGAGAGATACTGGTTAAATATGTATTAACAACATGAATGCAGTTTGTGTCAGTGTTTTTTTTATATCTAGACGTTATTTAAACTGAGACAGAAGATTTAAAGGAGCCGCTGACTCACATTCTTCAGTCAGTCAGAGAGAAAAGAAATAAAAGAGGAGGATTCTGTACAAAGTCTATTCACTGAGCCGAAGAAAGTACAGAGGACCAGGTCTGTCTGACTGACTGACTGTCTGTCTGTCTGTCTGTCTGACTGTCTTAAGTGGAGGCAGAATAATTCTCTGAACATGTTAGTTAACACTGGCTAGCAATTATTGTTGGCTTGTTTTTTTAACAATAACTGAAGAAAATACTAGTTTCTCTCAATATGTACTGTCACTCACTCTCCAGGATCACGAGTGTTAGTTGAGAAAGTTAATATTAACCAATGGGACCAGATTAGCTGACCCCTACACCGCTGGAGACTACTTCAGGAGGAGTAGACGGCTGGCTAGACTGTCTGTCTCCGGAACTGGCTAGTTAGCTAGCTAGCTTGTTCAGAGACCGACAAGCTAGCTAGCTAACGCCTGCTCTCCTCCCAGTGAAGTAGTCTCCTAGCGGCGAGGAGTGAGGCAGAGGGACCGTGACCCACCGCTGTCCGCTGTTGGGCTCATTTTCTGTAGCATGGTGGAATTAGCAAGGTAGCTAGCTAACTAGCCAGTCGCTAAATGAGTAAAATTTAGCATCTTAATGCTTCGTCCACACACTCTTGTCACAGTGTAACAAAGCACAGTGCTATCGCCAGATGAGTGACAACTTTGTTCGGCTCACTCCACCCGTTCAATTTTAATAAACTTTGGCGTGTCCCTGTGTGTCTCTCGGGGAGCGTTTGGTTTCTAACCCGGCATGTCCCTGTCTGTGTCTCTGTGTTTCAGGGTGAAGCTGTTTGAGGGGAAAGACATGGTGGCCGACTCTGGCGTTGTGATCGACACCACGATGAGAGGAGGCCGGCTCGGCGTCTTCTGTTTCTCCCAGGAAAACATCATCTGGTCCAACCTGCGCTACAGGTGTAACGGTACGACCTCTGACACCGAACACACACAACAGGAAACATTAGAGCATCGAACCAGATTCACAGGAACTTTTAAAGCCACAAATAAAATGAGTTGAAGTGAATTCATGTGTTTCCTGAACATCCAGAAAGAGACGGATCACGTTGATGCTGTTGAAGTTTTTCAGTGAAGTGATTGATAACGAATCAGGACTTGTGGATCGATTAGCTTCAGATGTGTTTAGTGATCAATGAGGGGTTTAGTTGTCACAGAACTTCATTATAAAAACAGAAGATTTATCTTTTCGTTTTGTGTTTATGTTAAATTATAATTCATCTGCAGGAAGTGTAAAGTAACACTTTATTAATGTGTTATAACATATTAAAGATGATGAACTGTGTTATTAACTTGTGTTGCTGTCAGTTAATGTTTATTTATTAATTTCACTTATTTCAGACACGGTGCCCGAAGACTTCCAGACTCATCGTAAACAATTTCTGATGCACATTCAGGTGTGAGCTGCAGTGGACCTGAACGCACCTTTAAAGAAATGACCCTGCGGGAGCTCCGTACTGCAGGTGTGAACGGTGTTGGTGTATTTTTCTGTTCAGTTGTGTTTCTCCAGGCAAACTATACAGGCACAATGAGTAGGATTCTCCTAAAAAACAACATATAGACTGATAAAATAATCCCTCTCCATCACTTCTGACCACTGGCAGTGTGTGGTGGTGTATGTATCTGCAGCCCTCTGTCTAGGTTTTATTATTCTGCTGCCTTCGGGACGTTTCTGGGCGTCAACCTCTATAAAAACGTAGCGACCAGGTGCCGGATCATAAGCACGCATCCAAGAGGAAGCTATGAAAATGGCCAACAAAGCTATTGTTCCAAAACGTTGGCTTTTACCCACCGGAGGAGGAGGGGTGAATGATGTGTTTACAAACCGCCACCGACAAATCCTCCTCATTGTGCCTTTAACTCTTCAGTTAGACATCATGTTTAAAAAGACAAACACACTGTAAACACATCTGAAGAGCTCATCTCCAGTCCGACGTTGCATCACGCCATCTGTCCTCTAAATTATGTGTCATTTGTCTTTTAATCACGACGTTTCAGACTCAAATAAGTTGAGTTTAACTGACGAACAAACCTTTAACAATCAAACACCCTGCTGAGAAGTGATAAGCTCCCGTTACAGATGGAATATTCCTTCTACATGTTTCTGTGTGTTTTCAAATGTACATAATTATCTGTGTTGAAATAAACTCCCGTCCGATACTTTTCCTAAAACAATGCTTTTGTTTTTCATGATTTTCACACTAAAATCTCTCGCGGTCACTGTGGCTTTCAGTGACATGTTAACATGCTAATGTTCGACAACTTAGTTTAGCATATTAGCATGCTAACATTTGCTAATTATCAGTAAACACAGAGTCTATGGAGGACTGAACCTGCCAAAATTAAAATAAATGAATAAATAAAAAAATGACTCGAAAATAATGAAATAAATATGTCATTAAATGTAGCAAAAATAGTATTACAAATAAATGTAGCCATTAATTAATTGATGAAATGTGACATAAATTGATACTTCTAGTAAAATAAATAAAAAATAAAAGCAAAAATAAATGTAAAAATTATTAATAATAAATAAATGTCATTAAATGTAACAAAAATAGTGTAGCCATTAATTAATTGATAAAATGTGACATAAGTTGTTACTTTGATACTAGAATTAAACAGAAGAGTAAATAATAATTGATGTCACATTTTATCAATTAATTAATGGCTACATTTATTTTTAATATTATTTTTGCTGCATTTATGACATATTTATTTATTTATTTATTTATTTTGTATTTTTGCAGGTTCCGTCCTCCATAAGAGTCCAGCTGATGAATGTCATTAGTTCTGCAGGTATTTAGTCACAAACCAAAGCATTGGACATGTTGACCTGATGATGGCGCTAGATGAACAGTCAGAGGATCATTAAGTTATTATGATTCATCCTCTGAGGGGAAACATGAATCTATCCATCCCATAATATTTGAGACGTTTCTTCTACCTCGTCTCTCTGAGCTCCAGCGGCGTTTCTCTGCTGCCGTCTGGAGGTGGGGGGGTCGTGACCCCTGGGCCGGGGAGGCCGGGACGAGTGCAATATTGGAGGGGGGACATGACAACAGTGCACCGCATCCCGGACCTGCCCGACCCCGGGAGGAAACACGCCACACGCCCTGAAACACACACACACACACACACACACACACACACACACACACACACACACACACACACACACAAACAGGAGGGGAGTTAAAACACCACAGAGGCTGCGTTCAACTGTTCTAAACGTTCAAAACGTTCAACTGTTCAACTGTTCAACGCATTCAACACGTTCAAAACTTTCAACTGTTCAACACGTTCAACACGTTCAAAACGTTCAACTGTTCAACGTACAGATATGAATCATTTTAAACACGTTGTCATTGAACAAAATTCAGAGTTTAGCAGAACTTTCTGAAATCTCTGTGATATTAATGTTATAGTATAACATAATGTGTGGATTATAATAACCGACTCCATAAATGGCATGACATTTAAACTAAGCTGTTGCATTCAGGTTCTTTCTGCTCCAAAGTTTTTTACAGTTTCACTCCAATGAAGAAGTTAAATCAACATGAACTCACCGCTCTACTGCAGCTTGTCTCTGTGTGGTTGATGAGAGGTTTCTGGTCTGTGGAGGGTCTCAGTCCGTCAGTCCTGGTTTTGGTCCGGACCCCCCCCCCACCCTCTCTAAACACTAACAAAGGCTCTGAGCTGCTCAGTGAGGCGTGGAGGGGCCTCGCTTCACTCTTAAAGGGCCGACAACTTAACCTGTTCAACCCTGCTGGACCTTCCATCTGTTCACACCATCACATTCAATCACACAGAACTTTATTTACAACTCTAGTGAAGGTGGAGGCAGCTGAAACAAGCAGAGCGTTCGTCTATATTAATATTAAATGTCTTCAGTTTGATGATGATGAGCAGGATGTTTTAATGCAGCTTCATGCTGTCAGTGAGTCAGTGCTGCCAGCTGCTGTCTGTCTGCTGCTACTGCACATCCAGCTAATCTGAGATCATCATCTAACCGTTCAATGACTAAGTTTCTATAGAATAGCAAGCTTATTAAATGAGCAATAAATATTAATAGTTCAAATGAGAAAAAACAACACAAAACAATGACAGATATTGTCCAGAAACCCTCACAGGTACTGCATTTAACATAAAACAATATGCTCAAATCATAACATGGCAAACTGCAGCCCAACAGGCAACAACAGCTGTCAGTGTGTCAGTGTGCTGACTTGACTATGACTTGCCCCAAACTGCATGTGATTATCATAAAGTGGGCATGTCTGTAAAGGGGAGACTTGTTGGTACCCATAGAACCCATTTTCATTCACATATCTTGAGGACAGAGGTCAAGGGACCCCTTTGAAAATGGCCATGACAGTTTTTCCTCGCCAACATTTAGTGTAAGTTTGGAGCATTATTTAACCTCCTTCATGACAAGCTAGTATGACATGGTTGGTACAAATGCATTCATTAGGTTTACTATTTTCATATGATGATCTTCACTCTAGCTTTGAAACTGAGTCGCTACAACCTAAAAACGCAAGTTGCGTTAATGAATTAAATAAATTAGTGGCTTTAAAACAGCCCTAGTATGTACTCAAGGTATTACAAGTAAAAGTACTTCTTGAGCAGTGTTACATTATTATCTATTATACTTAATTGTTATTACTGATGCATTCACATCTTACTATTACTGCTGATTTTTATAATTATAAACAGAAGTCACAGAAGCTGTCAGATAAACGTAGAGCAGTAAAAAGAACTGTATTTCTCTCTGAGGTGTAGTAGAGGAGAAGTAGAACGTAGCAGAACATGAAAACACTCAAGTACAGTAGCTCAACGTAGTACTTAAGTAAATGTGTTTGTAACTGATCTTTAAATCATTATTAACATTTATATAAACATTTGTTACAACTTTCAGAAAAACTCAATGAAATTCAAAGTGAACTTTGTGTCTTCGTTAAACTGAAGGTTTTAAATAAAGTTTCAACTTCCTGGAGGTCTGAAATAAAAATAAACTGCAGTGTGTGTGTGTGTGTGTGTGTGTGTGTGTGTGTGTGTGTGTGTGTGTGTGTCAGTTGTCGTGCAGCAGGTGCTGGTTGTTGGTGATTTATTTAGAAACGACTGAAGCTCCCAGTCAGCTGTGAACGCACCGCGAGGCAAAGACCAGGACCCAGAGTGGGACACCACAGACCCCAGAGTCCTGGACAGACCTGGACGGAGACCTGGAGAGTCCTGCAAGTTTCAGAGTCCCCCTTTTGGACGATTCCCCTGAGGACAGACTGAGGACATGGACGGACTCTGATACTGAATCAGTTGAAGGTGAGACACAAATCTGTCTTTACATGTTTCACTTCAGTCACAGTTACACTGATAATAATAATAACTTAGAATAATAATTATAATGTATAATAATAATGATGTATATGAATAATGTATTCATACCTCATTGTTGTTAAACAGGATGAAACTGTTTCGATGTTTTCTTGAATGAAAAGTTGTTTTAAGTCTGTTTACAGACAGAGGCTCTAATGAGAGACACGACCCAGGTGCATTGTGGGAAATGTAGGACATCTCTGCTGCTCAGATTCTCATACATCAAACTCCTTTAATTTATCTTTAACTATGTATAAAATATATGGTTATAATATCTGTACCACTGGATCGTCCTGGTTATATCAGGCCTCTCAGAGTATTTGTACAGTGTGATACTAGTACTTTTACTGTAACAGAGTATTTCTACAGTGTGGTGTTAGTACTTCTACAGTAACAGAGTATTTTTACAGTGTAGTATTAGTACTTTTACTGTAACAGAGTATTTCTACAGTGTGGTATTAGTACTTTTATTGTAACAGAGTATTTGTTGTTCATGCATTATTATTATTATTATTATTATCATGTAGTAGTAGTAGTAGTAGTAGTAGTAGATCAGTACAGAAGCTTGTTTTGCTGCAGATGTCAGAAAACTGACATGAAAATAATAAATATATAAACATACAAATAACAATATATATAACTGAAGTGGTCAGGATGAGGTCAGTTTTATTTAGTATATTTAATATTCAGTAAACAAAGACAGTAAAGAATGAATCCATCCGTCACTGAGTCTCAATACAACAACAGAGGAGGTATCACTCCTCCTAAAATACGTGAGACTTTACACAGTGAACAGCTGCACCAGTAGAACCCGTTGGTGTCGGACAAACCATCAAACAACAAACTGCTGAATATTAAGAATCATTTCCATCAGTTTGATTACACACAAAGTACAGAAAGATATAAATACACATAAATACACAACCACAACATCAGAAAACATAGAATACCAGAATAAACATTAATATATATATTAAATATAAATATAATAAGTGTGTCTATATATGTATGTGTGTGTGTGCGTGTGTGCGTGTGTGTGTGTGTGTGTG
>CAKAKR010058622.1:0-50343 GCA_916700685.1 Adelosebastes latens
TCAGTGGAGCCCAATCTCCATGCACAGCACAGACTTTGCAGACTTTGCTTAATGCTGACACACTAAAACTCTGATGCTGTTCAGCCACTTCAAGAGCTACAGCGGCACATTATCCAAGGTTTTGATATTGAAAATACGGTAGTCTTGAAAGCTCAACGTACTGAATTGCTTCACTTAGATGCTGATCAAATCACTATTTCCACAAGTCAAAGCCTTCATCTCCACATAGAAACAATTTAGTATTTTTAATCAGGCCTTTGGCATAGACAGAAATTGTTGCCTTGTATCTATTTTTTTCATAAATCAATGCCATTTGTCACCCTTTACGTCTGGGCTGAAGGTAAACAGTGACGAGGCCATTTCCTCTGACTTCGTCCGAGGCAGTGTTTTCCCGCCGTTTCATAATGAGACGAAAATATGTATACGCTTCTCAACCGGTGGGGTTTGCACAATCTGCCAGGGGGTTTCAACTCTGCGGTACGGCTGTTGGGTGGGTGGAGGGAGGATCCCCTCGCTGGGAACATTTCCTCCATGGCGGCGCACCTCAACCAGCTTTGGCCGTGAGCTTTACAGCACCCCTCGCCCCGAGACCTCAGTTCAAACTATGCAGTGTACCTGTTTTGTACCACATTTAGCTCTGATGCTATCATTGTGGTTATACTGTACAGTAGAGGGAAGTGTTTGCTGAGGAGACTAGCGTAGCTAGCTAGCTAACGTAATGCGATGCACTTAATGCCTCAGATGAGGCTGTGCTAATCAATGACGGACAAAACACCTATATCCTAACTCCATTTGAGCTTGATTTTGATAAAATGTTAATAATATAATGAGGCATGCATGTATCTGACCTAGGGCTGTCAATTGATGGAAATGTTTAATCGTGATTAATCACATGATTGTCCATAGGTAACTGCGATTAATCACAAATTAATCGCACATTTTTTATCTGTTCAAAATGTACCACAAAGGGAGATTTGTCAAGTATTTAATACTCTTATCAACATGGTTTAATGTGATTGCAAATGTATCTATATATTTATTATTGTAAATCAATGAACAACACAAAACAATGACAGATATTGTCCAGAAACCCTCACAGGTACTGCATTTAGCATAAAAAATATGCTCAAATCATAACATGGCAAACTGCAGCCCAACAGGCAACAACAGCTGTCAGTGTGTCAGTGTGCTGACTTGGCCATGACTTGCCCCAAACTGCATGTGATTATCATAAAGTGGGACCCCTTTGAAAATGGCCATGACAGTTTTTCCTCGTCAAAATTAAAGCGCTAGTTTGGAGCGTTATTTAACCTCCCCCTACGACCTCTAAAAGATCGATGTTGCAAGTTGCGTTAATGCGTCAAAGAAATAAGCGGCATTAATACTAATTTGTGTTAACGCGTTATTATCACATTAACTTTGACAGCCCCAATCTGACTATACAAAAAGACACAATACCAACTTTGACTACGCAATTATTTACACACTTAACACTTAATTTGTGTGTTAGATTTGGTGTCTGTCATCATCACTGACCTGAAAGCAGATTTAGTGGAAGAGGCACCTGGAGCTTTAGCTGCAGTCTAACAACAGCAGGCAGAGTGGAGGAGGATGACATCATCCGAGTCCCAACAGCCACTCCTTAAATCCTATTTACTAGTATGATATCACCCAACGGTTAGAGCACTGGGGGCTTCCTTTCACATCCTTCCTTTCTTTCTTTCTTTCTTTTTTCTTTGTGTTTCATGTTAGATGTGCAAAAATCCCAAACTGTTCAATACTTCTGGTCAATATGGAAAGTATCTGAAACAGCTGATTTAAACTGTCACGGACAGAACTAATGGCTTATGAATTTATTAGGGCTGTCAAAGTGAACGCGATAATAACGCATTAACGCAAATTTGTTTTAACGACGCTAATTTCTTTAATGCATTAATGCAACTTGTGATTTTTAGGCTGTCATCATATGAAACTAGATCTAATCTAAAGAATCCATTGGTATCAAACATGTCATACTAGCTTGTCGCGAAGGAGGATAAATAACGCTCCAAACTAGCGCTTTAATGTTGGCAAGGAAAAACTGGCATGACCATTTTCAAAAGGGTCCGTTGACCTCTGACCTCCAGATATGTGAATGTAAATGGGTTCTCTGTGTACCCACGAGTCTCCCCTTTACAGACATGCCCACTTTTATAATCACATGCAGTTTTGGGGCAAGTCATAGTCAAGTCAGCACACTGACACACTGACAGCTGTTGTTGCCTGTTGGGCTGCAGTTTGCCATGTTATGATTTAAGCATATTTTCTATGCTAAATGCAGTACCTGTGAGGGTTTCTGGACAATATCTGTCATTGTTTTGTGTTGTTAATTGATTTCCAATAATAAATATATACATATATTTGCGTAGAGTAGCATATTTGTCCACTCCCATGTTGATAAGAGTATTAAATACTTGACAAATCACCCTTTAAGGTACATTTTGAATAGACAAAAACTGTGTGATAAATTTGCAATTAACTATGGACAACCATACAATTAATCACGATTGAATATTTTAATTGATTGACAGCCCTAGTATTTATCATTTGGAGATGTGTGATTACAGGCAAAATGTTTAAATGGCTACTAGAGCCAGAATCGCCTGGTGATTCCTATCTGCTAATTCAATCCATTTATGCTACTTCTGAAGCTACTACTCCTATTCCTGCTTCTATAGATGGTGCTGTTACTATACCACAACTGTACCTCTACAGTGTGTGTGTGTGTGTGTGTGTTGCCCCATATCTTAGTATGAGCTCATTCCTAAATCACACATCCACGGATGAGTGTGTGTGTGTGTGTGTGTTACTGTTGGCTACTGTGGTGACATCACCCTATAAAAGAGGACATGAACCCACTAATCCTGCTTTACAAACAGACATGCATGCACTCACCACACCAACTGTCACACACACACTTCCACCTGTGTGCTGTAAGTGACTGTATGGGTGAATAAATAAAGACATAAATACACACGCTCACAGGTGCACACACTCACACACTCACACACACACACACACACACACACACACACACACACACACACACACACACACTTCCACAAAGAATCACTCCACTCCAGCTCTGCTACTACCAAACACGGATGACATCATTCCTGATGACATCACCCTCTCTCTCTCTCTCTCATGCAAACTTGTACTTAGCCCCCATCTCTTTTTTTCCTCATCCCTCCTTCCTTTCATCAGCACCACACACACACACACACACACAGTATGAACACCTTCTTTCTCTTCACCCTTTCCATTGTCGTTAATTACATCAACCATTTTACTGCACTGGTAATGTATGATTGTCACAATGATGAGAAGGTTTACTAGTCAGGAAAGGCAGGTGATTAAAAAGCCACTAATTCCTTTGTGTAGAGAGGATAGACAATTTCTCCAATCTGCCATAGTAGCATAGAAAGAGCACAAAACCTGCTTATCAACCAATATTCATCTGTCCATTTTTTAGAATACATCTTCCTTTCCAGAAATATGAAAAAAAGGATTTGAAACAGTTCGTGTGAAGCATATAGGAGCAATGACTATCAGTATCTGCACAAAAGAGAAAGGTATCTAATAGGGCTGCACAATTCATCGAATATTAATCACGATCACGATTTTGGCTTCCCACAGTTAAATGATAAATCATAATAATCGGCTGCGATATTGACGTGTAACGTGCGCGCTCCGCTCATAGAAAGCTCCGCTGCATAAATCGAGCGCTTCCTAATCTAACAGCTAGAGATTAACCTCTCGTATATCCGAGTTTTTGACGGTCACACACACAGCTGCCACATGATGTTTTTTTACGTCGGCACACAGCGGCACATTCAGTAACGTCACACACACACACAACATGTCGTCGGTGTGGAAGTTCTTCAGAAGACATAAAGATGCAATTTGTCACAACTGCAAGTCCAAAATAAACCGTGGAGGAACACAGAAAAACGTTTGGAACAACTAACTTAATCGAACACATATTAAAATAACTAATTCCCGACAGCACGGAGCTAACAGCTACCGTTAACGGAGGTTCCATTCAGTTACATTATGATGCGTTCAATCTCTACTCAGTGAAAATGAGTATTGGGCGAAGGTAAATTATAAGGCTATCATGATGCGTTCAAATGCAATCTTGTAAAATGTAGTTTTTGGTGAGAAACTTGAATAAATCCAGTTGTTTTAAGGAGATGTTTTCACAGCAATATAAAATAGATAACAGAGAGAGAAATATGACCTGTTGAATGTCTCTACTAGTCTTTTGAGCGATTTTATGTAAGGCTTAGGGACAACACACAATGTATGTGGTAATGTACTGTAGTTAGGAGGTACATACTAGCATATTTAAAGATAATGGTAATATTAATGTAGACAACCCAAGTGCAGGAACACAAATCCCACTACATAAATCACAGTAATGAGGTGCATTTTTCTAATTTTATGCCACAGCAATGTTTTGGAACTGAGGGGTGATGGATGGATGCAAAATTCATCATTTATTCACACACACACACACAAACTGCTTATAGTCTATCTACTTCCTGTTTCTCTAAATGATCTGTCTGTCTGTGTGTCTGTCTGTGTGTCCAGCCTGGTTACATGGGGACCCCAGGAAGGTGCTCCATCCAACAGACAGCTACGGCCAGTTCTGTGGTCAGAAGGGGACTTCCAATGCGTAAGTCACTGATATTACACCCAACAGTTTCCAATGTTTCCCACATGTTCATATGTAGTAACTCTAATGATCTTAGTTCCGTGTTTATAGTTATGTTGCATACTGTACTTGCCTGAAAACATTGGAACATGACCATGTTATTGGGTTATTATATTTTATTAATGTGTTGACAGAATTGTATTGGTTTTGGAATATTGTTTGAACCTAATTATTCTGTGTAAAGTTGTAAAATGATTTGCCCCTCGGCGTCTGATACCGACGCACAGACGATTTATAGTTTTAATACTCTTGAATTTTTGTTGAATTATCCCTGATACCATTTGATTGTGTGTGTGACTGGTCCAGAAATAAACTGATGCAACCATAGTGATGAATGAAAGCAGGCTGATAAGGATGTATTTGTCAGTTTCTGAGGATTCAGTATGATGTGTGACTGAGAGACACAAACATACAGGATGTTTCTCTTGTCTGTGCTACCATCTACTGGTGAGTCCTTGTTGCTACATGCTGAAGTGTTCTGTAAATATTCACATCATACAAACAATAAGTGACCCACTGCCATTAAAAGACCATTTTTTAAAACCTGGATTTGTCTTGATCCTATAGGTCTGACACTTTGGGCACCCCTCACCCATGGATGTCCACAATACTATCACTGGATTACTTTGATACTAAAGAAAGATTCTCAGTCAAGTTCTGGAGTTTTAAGGAACCCTTTTTTATGATTTCTAAGCAAATGTATGCATGTTTATTTGCCTCTAATGGACATCAGAGGAAATGATATTCTCAGGAGTTGTAAGGCACATTATGTCTGTGTGTTGTCACTCTGAGAAGGAGTACAATTCATTGGGCATTAAGAGTTTTAAAGTATATCTATCTCCTCCATGTGCTGCTGACTGTGTTGGTGAGCGGCCAGTATAATTTAACTAATTACTATAAACTGTAGAATCTGTAGGCAACGGCACAAGATTTTGGTACCAGAATCATTCTGGTTTCTGTTTGTAGGCCGAGTGGTATTGAGGAGTCACGTTCGAGCAGGCTTTGGTTGAATGCAGGTAAACAGTGTGGAGGGGAAAAGAGGCAGAACGCATTGGCTGAAATGCAATCTTGGAACCCACTAAGCAGATACTGCAGACTAGAGAAATGTGAAATGACTTGTGGAACGTCACAGATTGATGATGTATGTGTTTGATTTAACATTAACACTTTTTTGCAGGAAGAAACCCATCCTTTTCTATTTCAACATCTTGAAATGTGCCAACCCGGCTATACTCATCAACCTACAGTGCCCCACAACTCAGGTACTCGATTAACTTCACATCTGCTACTACTGATGCATCATGTCAGTTTAGAGTAACACACATATTGAATGTCAAACCGACATGTTCTCACTCCCAACTCGTCAAATGCTACAGCTTGGTCAGTGCCCCTAAAATTCAAACTATACCCCTCCTGCATCAGTTTTGGACATGTCAGGGACGGCGTGTCAGTTTCCGCTTGTTACATGCATAGTGTCTTTTCAAAATAAACTTCCATTTGCATAGGAAACGTACAGTTTCCGCTCGTTACATGCATAGTGTCTTTTCAAAATAAACTTCCATGTGCTTAGGAAACGTACAGTTTCTGCTTGTTACATGCATACAGTGTCTTTTCAAAATAAACTTCCATGTGCATAGGAAACATACAGTTTCCGCTCGTTACATGGATACAGTGTCATTTCAAAATAAACTTCCGTGTTCATAGAAAACGTACAGTTTCCACTTGTTACATGCATAGTCTCTTTTCAAAATAAACTTCCATGTTCATAGGAAATGTACAGTTTCTGCTTGTTACATGCATACAGAGTCTTTTCAAAATAAACTTCTGCGTTCACAGGAAACATACAGTTTCTGCTTGTTACATGCATACAGTGTCTTTTCAAAATAAACTTCCATGTGCATAGGAAACATACAGTTTCCACTCGTTACATGCATACAGTGTCATTTCAAAATAAACTTCCGTGTTCATAGAAAACGTACAGTTTCCACTTGTTACATGCATAGTCTCTTTTCAAAATAAACTTCCATGTTCATAGGAAATGTACAGTTTCTGCTTGTTACATGCATAGTGTCTTTTCAAATTAAACATCCATGTTCACAGGAAACATACAGTTTCTGCTTGTTACATGCATACAGTGTCTTTTCAAAATAAACTTCCATGTTCATAGGAAATGTACAGTTTCTGCTTGTTACATGCATACAGAGTCTTTTCAAAATAAACTTCTGCGTTCACAGGAAACATACAGTTTCTGCTTGTTACATGCATACAGAGTCTTTTCAAAATAAACTTCTGCGTTCACAGGAAACGTATAGTTTCCGCTTGTTACATGCATACAGTGTTTTTTCAAAATAACTTCTGCGTGTTCACAGGAAACATACAGTTTCCGCTCGTTACATGCATACAGTGTCTTTTCAAAATAAACTTCAAGCATAGTTTTACTTCGTTTTTAGATTTGCTTGGTTAAGTTTAGGGAAAGGTCATGGTTTGAAAATAAGTACGTTTGTTAAGTAAAATAACTACATTTGTTACATAACTTACGCATGTGGCGTTAGTTAAGTATGCCAGGTTGTAAGGTAATAAGTCAACGTTGACTTGGTTTCACATGGAACATGAACAGTTGCTGACTGTCTAACACTGATCGGTTGGGTTTACATTGGAGTTAGTTGAGTGCCTCAGTGCATCGGTACCAGACAACCAGGGGCATTCACCAAGCGTCGGTATTTGATGAGTTGGGAGGGAGAGCGGGTTGGTCATACCGCATACTACCAAAAAGTGGCACATATTTCCTAGTGCTCATTAACTTAGACAAGATTGCAGTTGTCAATAAAAAAATACCGTTGGCATTGAAAAAGGTGTGATCCTTATGTCTATAACAGCAGTAAATCAAATCACAAAAGTACTGTCTGTGTCAATTTTTCTTCCAGATGTGTGTGTCAAAGTGCCCGGACAAGTTTGCCACCTACACTGAGATGCAGCTGCAACACAAACTCAGCAAGAGTTACTGGGAATATTACAGACAGTTCTGTAAGCCTGGCTTCAATAACCCTGACAAGGTACCAACACTGATACATCATACACATTTATATTTTAGAGCAGATATTAATGAGTCTTTTATGTGGTTTGATGAGCTGTGGTTAGATGAAAACAGTAATGTACAGCATGGAGTACATTAATTCAATATTGTGAGAATCAAAGTGGATCCTGTTCAAAACTTAAATGTACAGACTCTCAAGGTATAGCCAGTGGGCTACCTCTGACTCTGAAAAGTGAAGTCAATGCTGAAGTGCCTTAAACCTGCATTCTTTCTAATAGCCAGCAGGGGGCGACTCCTCTGGTTGCAAAAAGAAGTCTGATTGTATAGAAGTCTATGAGAAAATGAGCCTACTTCTCACTTGATTTATTACCTCAGTAAACATTGTAAACATGAGTTTATGGTTTCAATCACCAGTTTCAAGCATTCTTCAATACAGCATGATGTTCATTTAGTAAATTATGGTCCCATTTAGAGTCAGATAGACCATAAATCAGGGGATGCTTAAGGGCGTGGCTACCTTGTGATTGTGGTCTGAGAGTTGTCCGTGTTTTCGTCTTCCAACTTTAACCCTTTCACAGTGTGTTTTCAGTTTCTGAAAGTTAATTGTAACATTTTGGTTGCCGAAAAATGTCTTCTTGGATGTTCGATTGTAGCTCCACCCTCTCGTGTCACTTCTGGGTGCAAAAAAACAAGATGGCAACGGCCAAAATGACGAACTTGAGGCTCTAAAACGGCAGTCCACAAACCAATGGGTGATGTCACGGTGACTGCGTCCACTTCTTATATACAGTCCATGCCAAGGATTAGAGAGTGTCCAGTATTTGTGACCTCACAAATACATCTTGATGTAATCCAGCTGGAAACCTGAATCCACCCTTTTTCAAAGTTCAAACCAACAAAAATGACCTCATTTTGGTTCTCCTGGTTTTTGTTTGTATTCCTTGTGTTTGTGTGGGCCAAATATCTTCACAAAGAACCAGAACACTCATACATACTATTATTCTAATCCTCCTGTCTCTCCTCTGTTTCTTCCAGCCAGTATCTCAGGTTCTACGAGATGAGGACTGTCCCTCCATGATTGTACCCAGTAGACCATGTAAGGATGAGACGCCTCTCTCCCCAACAACCTAAAAAAAAATTAAAAATTAAACTAATGTCAGGTCACTCACCTTGACATTTGGAACTATAATGCATCATATTGAATATTATAAGAATGTGTCTGTGTGTGTCTGTCAGTTCTCCAGAGATGTCTACCAGACTTCATCACTCTGAACGGGACTGTGACTGTAGCCAACAGAACCAGCTTTAAAGACGCTCTGGAAATGGCACGCAGCGTTACTGAACTCCAACATGCTGCCAAGTACTGTAACCTCTATTACATATTGTTTACGTGTCTTTTGCTGTGTCGACTTGTCAAAGATCAATCGACAGCACTAACAATACTAACTGCGCTTTATCCAACCAACACTTTCCCACTCCAAACACACAAGAACCTGCGGGGTGACTTACTTTCACTTTCTTGTCACAATTTGACTCGTTGGCATAATTATATTTCTACAAGCTCATATTTTAACTTGTGCAAATCTTGTCTGCAAGACATACTTTGTTGGGCGGTGAGGGGATGTTTCAAGATGTTGGCATTAGTGAAAAAAAAAATCCCACAAGTCCACACTAAACGACAGGTTGAAACTAGTTAGTTTGATACTAAAGCTGCGTCGATATTTGGTTGCACCATGGAGACGTAAGACTCATCTTAGTTACTCAGGCGTAAAGTCCGCACTAACCAAAATGTCGCAGAAAATTATGTTTTCACTCACTGTGCTCAATAAGTGTGTGCAAAAACACAAGTCTCTCGTGCCCAACTGTCTTTGTCAAGTTATTTAAGTAAGTAAGTAAGTTTGGAGCGTTATTTAACCTCCTTCTCGACAAGCTAGTATGACCTGGTTGGTACCAATGGATTCCTCAGGTTTTCTAGTTCCTATGATAGTATCTTGGCTCTAGGTGAATTAAAAATCACAAGTTGCTATAATGCATTTAAGAAATTAGTGGCGTTAAAACAAATTTACATTACCGCGCTATTATCCTGTTAACTTAAACAGCCCTAGTTTATAACAAACACATTATGACAGCCTACACTGACAAACTGTTATAAATTAGTAGTTGTTAGAGAGTTATCTAACCTGATGTATTTGTTTTCCAACACTATAACGTTAGTATCTGATGTCAAGTTCAGTCTAGTTAGCAGCTTTTACACAAAAAGGGTCTATCACAGACTTTGCGGAGGACCTACTAAGGGCTAGGTGTAAGACTTTAGTTGTAACTAATGCCTACACTGGAACTATTTCAGCTGGTGCAACCCCTAAATATGTTAGTAGCTTGTAAACTCAGAGTTCAGTTAGAAAAGATACGTTTGAAGTTACACATAGCTGGTGCAACCCAGTGCAGATATGTTGCTGAAAAATAGCTCATCGAGACCTGGAATGCAACGTGTATAGTAGTAGTGTCTAGCATCTAGCTGATATACATGGATCCTAAAAACATGGCATCATGGCTGTATCTATGTAATGTCTTTGTCTCTGATGTAACATTGATGGGACCAGTCTTCTGTCTCTGTTCAGGACCCTTTTTCATTTCTAGTCAAATTCCTCCCTCTCTCTATGCAGGGGCATAACAGGACTAGTGGACACTAAGGAGCTGGGCATGAAGATAGTAGAGGATTATGCCAAGTCATGGACCTGGATACTCATGTAACTACAAACACACACACACACACACGCACACACACACACACACACACACACACACACACACACAGAAAAACCACCACATCCCCACAACAAACCTGTCTCAAAGATATTTACTCACCATTTAGCCAGCACTGTTCCTCAGAGCTGTTCTGCCTATGTCCACTTTCTTTCCAAAGTTTCTAATCAGTAGTCTCTAAGTTGTCTCCGTCACTTTCTCTCTGAATAACATCCACAATCAATTTACTTGATTCATTATTATCTGATGGTCCATTAATGTTTAAAGTTTATTCCATTAAACAGATCTGTCACAGTGCCTCACAAGTCTGTCACAAGTTAAAAGGCAACTTTGGGTTTTTTTTCAACCTGGACCCTATTTTACCATGTTTTTGTATCTAAGTAGGCCTATATAATTGGGACAATTCCTCATTGTCTTTATAACCCCGCGACAACGTAGTCGGGGGTATATAGCGCTCCGCGTGTCACACTTTCGTTTCCGGAGCAGAACTCCTTAGGAACTTCAAATTTGGTCTGATGGTTGACAGTGTGGTGTAGTTGTGCCTTTTGGGGGTCAGAAGTCCAGGGTGCCCAAACTTTTTGGCATTTTTCCAAAAGGGCAAAACCTTTGGCCCAGCTTTAGTAGGGGTCAAGCAGTGAGTGGGGGGATGTGAGCCATGCTCACTTTTGCCTTGTTTTACGTCCACTAAAGTGCTTGTTTTTGCCACTGACAGGCTTGAAGTGTCTGACATTATTATGGAAAGGACCCAACAGAGAAATAAAACCTTTTCCTTACCTTTTGCTTGATCCAGTCTGTTTGTAATAATAACATAGTCTTATATTTTAGATAGATATTACTGAGTCTGTTCACTGACTATTACTCTTCTCTGCTTGTGTTACTATCACACTACATTTTAACATTTATCTTGTGGCCACAATAGCTGTTGAGTGCATGATATTATGTTGTGTTCAGACCAAGAGTGAAGCGCCTCGCTTTACGAGTTGGACCGCCGGGATCATTTGTGTTTATTTGCGCTAGAAGCGCCGGAGAGGAGAAGGAGCTTGTCTCCATAGATACCAGCAACTTTTATTTCCTCCATCAACCATGGAAGAAATAACCACTGTTGCTGCTTTGTACATGTTGTGGAAGTCCCAGATATGTTGGAAAACCAAACGCCACACGTCGCCACTGGGGTATGAACCCAAAATAAACAGATTGTGCTGTGATTTAATTGCAATAAACGGATCAAAAAGAAGCCGAAATAACTACATAATTGTAAAAAGTCTGAATTCATGCTTTGTCAGGTCTGTCTGCAAGACGACAAGAAGACAACTTTTAAAATGCTTGTTTTCTGAATGGAGTTTGGATGGATCAGTGCCAGGCTATGCAGCTGCTCCATCAACACACAATGTAACGTCATCTTTGCATAAATACGGCAGCGACGTTGTTGTTTCTACCATAGACAGTCTGTGGTTTCTACACAGAGTTTGGTCCGGTCTCTGTACAGATATGATGTACTATCGTAGCTCTGGGTGATCACGGACAGATACGAGATTTATTTTCTTCCATTTCTGATTCAACAACGTCAGGACGTCAGTGACGACAGGAGGACAATCTCAACGCTGAGAGGCTTTCGCGACAGCGTCGCGTGAATTTCTCGCTTGAGTTGAAATATTTCAACTCTGCGAATTTCGCGTTACGTCATTTGTGTGACCCGGCGCGAGTTTGCGTCTATTTGCCTCTTTGCATTGATAACTGCACAAAAAGTTTGCTTTGCTCTTTGTGTGAAAGCGCCATTATGGTTCTTTCCTCTGTACTCTTAAATACTGTGACAAACCTGAAAATATTTAGTTTTAGAAAACTGATGAAGCATGTGGAAGCTGTCGAAAGTCTCCAAATCTGAACCAATGGGACAAGATGAGGATGATTTTCAAGAGTCAGGTTCAAGTTGCGCTGATATACAGAAGCTTCTATATGTTAACATTATGTGGTGAACTCTCCCTTGTATCTGTGCATTTGTTGACAGAGGTCTGCTGATATCCCTGGGTGTTAGTCTGGTCTTCATCCTGCTGCTGAGGTTCACAGCTGGCCTGCTGTTGTGGACTACCATCATCAGCGTCATCCTGCTGCTGGCATACGGTGTGTACTTGGGGCAAGAACACAACTTGTAGTAGTGAAAACGTTTCTGAAACATCTTCAGATTCCTCACTGAAGGTGTCCGTCTGTCTGTCTGTGTGTGTGTGTGTGTGTGTGTGTGCAGGTATGTGGTACTGCTCCGTGGAGTTGTCCCAGCTGAGACACAGACCAGGCTCTGATGTTGCCATAGTAGAAGTGGGCCTGCAGACTGACCTGCAGGTCTACCTACAGCTCACACAGACATGGATCATACTATGTAAGTCTGTTTGCTTTATGAGATTTCACCGGAAGTCATTAGAATAAAAACATTATACAGCTTATACAGCTTACACACAGCTTATAGTCTAAGTACTGTATATAGTATTTACTGTAAGTTTAATACAGTTAGGGCCAAAGTGCAAATGTACTAAGGAGTATTAGGGCCACATTGAGGGAAAATTTTTTGGAGATTTCCAGAATAAAGTCATAATATTACGAGTATAAAGTCATAGGTTTATTTTGAGGGGAATCACAAATAATTCTGAGTTTCTAAACAGTAATCTTAGGGGGAATTAGAGCAAAAGCAAAAATGTAACAAACCTTGGCCCTGAAAATATAAAACGCATTAACTGTGTGTTGTGTGTGTTTGTCAGTGGTGTCTCTGGGAGTGACAGAAGCTTCCATCTTGTTGATGTTGATCTTCTTACGGAGGAGAGTGCGAGTGGCCATCGCCATGCTCGGAGAGGCCAGCAAGTATGAACTCTAAAGGACAGTAAAAGGGACATGATTTAAAATAGATATATGGTATGATAGTTGTGTTCCTGGCCTTATTGTCTCTCTGTTGTTTGCAGAGCCATCGGTCACATCATGTCCACGCTGTTCTTTCCAGTCATCACCTTCCTCTTGTTGACTGTTTGCATCTCCTACTGGGCGGTCACTGCTGTGTATCCTTCACAGTGCAACAACAGGAAGAATGCTGTTAGCTTCTTGTAGTTCAGAGCTGAGAGACTCATTTGAAGAAGTAGTGCACGTGTTAAAATATGTATTTTGTGAATCTCTCCAGTACCAAGAGGATATTATTAGCTCTCTAACCAGTTGTGTCTTTAACCAACACTGTGAACACAGTTACCTAGCATCCTCAGGTGAAGCCGTCTACAAAGTGATGTCTCCTGATGCGAGCTGTCCCGATGCCAACAGTACTTGCAACCCTGAGGTACGATATGTTTCCTTCAACGTCATTGCTTTATCTGTCTGCTTTTTGAACTTGTGACAGTCACACAGTAGTATTACTGTAGTACGGTTGAGTCCGACCTTCCGATTGGTGGGCGACCCGCTCTGCCTCTGAGCCACAACACCGCACCGCTACGTGCCGCAAAACTGCAGTTCACTGTGTTAACGCTTAATGTTGACTGTTTAACTTCCTCCGAACAGAAACCGTCAGTCCTGCTGTGTGTTTAGTTCGGTTAGCTGTTAGCTCCGTTAGCCAAACACACCGCAGGACTCTGCTGCCCACCGGCTGATAACAGCCAACTACCTACAGACAGGAGAAGACGTTCTCCATTGTAGTCAGCACTCAGTTTAGTTTGTCATTTGCTAGCCGTTAGTTATACATACAGTACGTACATACATGCAATTGTCTTACCTAGGCGTGCAAAAAAAGAGGAACAATTCGTAATCCGTAGCGTAAACAAGAGTCCAAACTGAAGCAGTTGTTGATCACTTGCGGCCTCTACCGGCCGGTTAAGAGGAGTATCAAGTCAGCAGTCAATGACGGTATAAAACTTCAATAAAATATGTTTTCAAAAAGTGTGAATCACCACAACCACGAGAGGTCCTTGAGCATATTGCCATAAATGAGCACAACAAATATTGGGCTGACGGGTCCAGCATTATGAGAGATTAGCCATGGACAGACAGACACACTCACTCACTCACACACACACACACACACACACACACACACACACACACACACACACACACACACACACACACAACTGAATACATAATCTCCTGGCTGAGATAATAACTCTCCTCTACTTCCCTGTCAGACCTTCAACAGAACCAACATCTCCAAATCGGCGCTGTGTCTGGGTTCTCAGTGTCTGTTCGCCTTCTACGGTGGGGAGACATCCTACCACCGCTACCTCTTCCTGCTGCAGCTGTCCAACCTACTGGTCTTCCTCTGGCTGGTCAACTTCAGCCTGGCCCTGGAGCAGTGTACCCTGGCTGGGACGTTCGCTAGCTACTACTGGGCCAGGAGGAAGCCTCAGGATATCCCACCATGTCCACTCTTTTCATCATTCAGCAGGGCTATCAGGTCAGGACGCACTCGGAAGACCAAGTCTGGGATTTGTCAAATTCTATGCAAACATGTAAAATTGGTCATCTTTTTATCTAAAGTTAGTAAAACAAAACAGACAGCGTTGTGTGTAACGATGTATTGAGCTCTTCCTCCGTCTATCTTCAGGTATCACACAGGGTCTTTGGCATTTGGAGCTCTAATTCTTTCAGTTGCCCAACTGGTCCGGGTCATACTGGAATACCTGGAGCAGAAACTAAGAGGTTACCCAGTTTCTCCTTACTTCCTCGCTACTACTATAATTGCGACCACTATCACTATACTGATCTTGTACATATGTGTGTCCATGTAGGTGTTGACAACAGCCTGTCCAGGTTCATAATGCACTGTCTGAAATGCTGTTTCTGGTGTTTGGAGAAATTCATACGCTACATGAACCGTAATGCTTATATCATGGTGAGTTGATTAAAGTTGTGCTTTTTAGCACCAGAGTAGTAATGAATACCTGCTATCCACTGCTCATTGTGCTGTGTTTTGACACTTCTCCACCAGTTGGCGATCTACGGTAAGAGCTTCTGTACCTCAGCCAGAGAAGCCTTCTTCCTGCTGATGAGGAATGTGGTCAGGTGAGGAATAGCAACGCTTTTTAGGCCCTGTTCACACCTGGTATTAACATGCGTCTCCACATGCGTCTTCAGTGGCTACTTGTGATCCGATCTCACTTCCCCGCCCCATATGCAAATGAACACGTGGTAAACACACGGCTAATACAGCAGCCGTTGTGACGTAATATTACATGAATGTCAGTAGTAATATTCTATATATTCGTTAATTCTGGTACATTGTATTAACACAAAAATAAAAGGATATTGTACCGGCGGTCCCTGGGGACCTCCGCTTTTGCCAGACAACAGCAGGGTACAGCGCTCCAGAGAGCCGGGGAGGACAGAGAACAGGCGGACGGGCAGTCGGGTGTCAGCTCCGCGCAAAGCAGCGGAACAAAAACACCGACACATCTCCGACAGTATGATAATAATGCACTTCTTATATGGCCACGACGCAATCGCGTACACACTGCTAAAAGAATGTGGTCATATGTGGCCCAGACCACCTCTGAATGTGGTCTGAAAGAGCCGATCTCAATGCGTCCTCAATGCGTCTTGAGTGTGTTCACACTTGTACTTAGAGCTTTTCACTTGTGATCCGATCACTGAGGACGCATGTTAATACCAGGTCTGAACAGGGCCTTGCATTATCCAACAGTTGCCACATGCCCAGCTGAAACACTTTAGTGGGTCTACTATATGAAGCAAATCTTTGCTGGGATGGTGGAGTGAGTGAAATATATGAAATATACATTTAAGTCGTCAGAAGTGTCTAATCCTTTTGTAATTGTAGCCTATATTATCATATTAGATAGCACAGTGTTGTCTAATATATGATAAATGGGAACTGTAGATAGACTGTAGACAGCTCCACGTAACACAGTATGACATAGTTTAACATTTTACAAAGATAAAAATGCTGACATTTTACATTTTTGCACACATTGATGATGTCACTATGATCTCCTCTCTCTATAATCCTCCAGGGGTGTAACCCCCCCCGCCCCCGTCCATTTTCCAGCACCTGAGCTAATTGGTATGCATTGATCCCAGGTTGTGACCCAGGTCGTATCTGAATTGTCCTGACCAGGGATTAAACCGGGTTGACTTGGCTTGGTTTGAAATGACAAAAGAAGGGTTGGACATGGATCAATTAACCCTGGTCCGACCCTGGTCATTGGTGTGAAAGAGGTATAAGCAGCACACCGGTACTCTGTACTGTTTTGAAGCCATGTGTGAGATGAGTGGTGACTCTGTCTCTACAGGGTTGCAGTTCTGGACAGAGTGACAGACTTTCTGTTGTTTCTGGGCAAAGTGCTGATAGCAGGAGGAGTTGGTGAGTGACAACGCAAGGCTCAAGGCTTACACTGCCATGTTAATGTTTCACATTACTATTTACTCCTGTCTGAATATAATCATACGTTACAGAAAAATATAATGCAGAGTATAGCGATCAGAGAAGACATGTAGACAGCAAGACAGTGTGTCACTGCGTGTGTGTGTGTTTCAGGTGTGATTGCATTCTTCTTCTTCACGAGGAAGATCCCTGTCATCCAGGAGGAAGTGCCCAATCTCAACTACTACTGGGTCCCCCTGCTGGTCAGACACACACACACACACACACACACACACACACACACGAACATGTCTGATGAAAGAAAATCTTTTGGCCTTAATGTTCAGTTCGCCCAAACATAATTCTACCACATAGTTCAGCCATTGTTCGGTTGCTGCAGCTACAGCATCTGATCGCACAAACGTGGATCTAAAGATTGAATTGGAAACAACATACCAGGTACAATTTGTGACAGGGAGACCCCCTCAATCTGGCCAATAATCCACAGGAATATAAATTATATACCAACAAACGATGAACTGGACATGGAAATACAAAACAAGACATGTATAATATATATTTAGTGCATTGACAATCCATTTCCTGTTTTTAGAAGCATGTTGATCCAACACTAAAAATAATTCCAAATGATTATTTCTTATGCCAGATCATGTTTTTCTTTTCATCTGTAATGAAATCTGCTTTCATAGTCCCGCTGTAGTTTTCTGACCTCTGTGTTGTTCACATCAGACGGTGGTGATAGGTGCCTACCTGATTGCTCATGGTTTCTTCAGCGTCTATGCCATGTGTGTTGACACACTCTTCCTCTGCTTCTGTAAGTAAACACTATCATTACCGTTCTTTAGTAGCCTGCTGGTGTTTTGCAAGACATAAATAAAATAGTTCCAAGTAGATTGATTTTAGAATGGGATGCACTGAAAACAAACTGGTTTAACAGGCTCCAATGGCACCAAGTTTATAAAACCAATAGTACATTAATATGTTATAGAAATAATTTGTTTATGTTAAAATACTTCAGATTTCATCTGGCAGCATCTTCAGATATACAGTGATGTCCATAGTGACACTGTGCACAAGCAACCATATATCATGAATGTATAATTTATAATTATAATATAATTAATGTAATTTAAGCTTTTGAATTGAGTTGATGCAGTCTACCAAATATCAGCCCTTCTTCTCAAAGCCATAGCTTCAGATCAGAACACACAGCCGTCATACACATCCTGCTAGAGTCAGCGCCAGTGGTATCACCATCTAGAATAAAAGTAATCCACTGATTGTTATCTGCACAGCCATGATTACAAGAACATTACTTATAGGTTTAGGGTTAGGGTTAGGGTTAGTACCCGAGTACACTTGAACCGTACTGAAGACCACCTTTTCAAGTGGAGCCGGGCACGGTTCGTCGATCCGTACTGAGTATGGTACGCAGTGTTCAAAGTAATTAAATGAACTGGACGTTTGGGTCAAGTGTACTCGGATCCAGGCCCAGGTCCATGAAGTGAAAGTCTCCTCTGTCTCAGCAAGTCTCAAATTCTAGAAAAGAATTCTAATGGCTGCACTGGTTTGAGTGAATCCTTTGGGCACATGATGTTCATCTCTTTTGCATGTGGCTAATTAACAACACTAACTAACCTCTTTCTGTCTTTTTGTCTCTACTTCCCATCCATACATATTCCACCTCCGTCATACCCACTCATCCGCCCATTCATCATAATCCATCTACCCATCATCCATCCGCACCTGCTTTTTCTCCCATGATCCCATTGATTGATCCATCCATCCATTTATCGGTCAAACCAGGTGATGACTTGGAGAGGCATGATGGTAGTTCAGAAAAACCTTTCCTCATGTCCCCAGAGCTGCACAGAATTCTGGGAAAATCCAGTCAGTCGCGTTGATATCCAATCCTCCTACCCACCGCATCAGCAGCCAGTCTGGTCAGCGGTCCTGCACAGGCATCACCTGATCCACCAAATCCGAGAGGTGTCAAAGTCCCCGCCGAACAAATGTGAGACTTCAGAAGGACAATGGTATTTTGGGTCTGATCCTCTGTGGAGACCCTCTATGACACCAATAGTAAAATCAGAATCGGAAGACTTTTCTTCAAAAATAGATGAAAGTTACCTTAAAATCAGGCAGCTGCCAGCGCCCGGACCAAGTACTGCCCTCTGCAGTAGCACCCTGCTGCACTACTGCAGTAACTTACTGCCTGTGTTTTTTTAACGCTGTGCCATTGATGTCTCAAGTAATATTTAAGCCCTCAAATGAGTAAGTGAGAAGAACATTGATTCAGGGGCGAATTCACAAAAGGATTGCGCGACTTTTGTGGCTACTAAACCTGCACAAATAAGACAAAAACAATTGATTCTCAAAGCACCCCAAAGGGTGAAATGCACCCGTAACTGAGCTGCCAAGCAAACAATGTCTTGGTGCTCCTGTGCTATTTGCATGTATTTAAATTAGGTAATATGCAGACATTTAGTGCAAATATGGGCCTTTTCCATAAAAATTTGCCTCATTGCAAAAACAGTCCAATTCACAAACATCAGGGCTGATAGCCACACAGTTACAGCGTCTTCAGAGAGTTGGTGGTAACTGAAGCACATTTATAAGAGGTGTCCTTTCAAATGCATTTATGTCTCAAAAAGCTTTTAAAATGAGAGAATGTAATTAAAGGTGCTATTTATAATATTGATAACATTCAGCCACGAGATGTCGCATTTTCCCTCCCCCGTTCCGTTGCATTTACTTCACAAGTTGTTACCAGGCACTTACTGTCATCTCAGCCATTTCTGTTTTTTCCCACACTGACGACACAGAGATACCACATGATACCAATGTCATTATACTATTGGCTCACAAGCCTTGTTAGATGTGGGAACCAAATGTCAGATTTGTAAACGTCAGATATATAAACAAAATATTAATTTTGGACCCGCCAAAAAGTAATTCACAATCATAATATTTTTTTTCAGGAAAAGCCATACTTCTATTTGGCACCTTTCTAAAGGCTCTGTAGATGTAATATTTAAAATATATATATATTTGTCAACATAAAAATGTTATCAATAAGACCTTGAATATTTTCCTCATTAATGATACATTATTTCATCCACCCGCATATGTGTGCTCTGCAGAGACGTGAATACGACCCGAGCGCTGTATATACGACCCAGACGCACTGGCCTCAAGCGCACTTTGCCACATGGGTAATTACAATCAGACGCAAAAAAGGGCACATAAAACTCAGCTACAAAACTTGATGGCTTTGTTTGTATTTGTCTGTAATATCGTGAGCGCAATATCTTTTATCGAACCTTGAGACAGGACAGATAGCGGTTGCAAGTGATGCGCAATTCATGGTGCTGTCAGTGGCCGCAATCTTTGTGAATTCGCCCCTCAGTGTATGTGTTTGAAAAAGCCTCCTTTGAACTTTTAATTGTACCTTTTAGTGTTGTGTGTTTTGGATGAATCTTCAAAAAACAGTTTTGCAAAAACTTGTGTGAAAATCAGTTTAGATGGAAGTGAGCGTGGCATGCACTAAAATGTTCATCCGAGACCAAAATCTAGGACACAAAACATCCTCACAGCCAACCATACTGAAGACCAATGTACTGTCATCTCCAACCTCACAATACACACAAAATACATGGTTGATCTATGATCAACAGAAGCACATGGCTACTTATTATGCAGAATGATGTCATAGGACCTTCTCTGTGCAACTGCTGGCAGGTATTTAAAGTCCGTGTAAAGCAAAAATAAATATGCATTCTGGGTTTGTCACACCACAGAAAAATGTGTTACTAACCACCCAGCCAAATTTGAATGATTAAAAAAATCGGCAAATATATAGAATTAGCTTTCAAAGTCATGAATAAAATCAGCAGTATTCTCTGCTCTGAGACGCTGAAACCTGAAACCTCTCATAATACATCTATGGCTGAAACCACGCCCACAAGCGGGGAAGGTGCAGCCTGTCAGGATTCCCTCAGTAGCGGCGAGGGAAGAGCCCAGCGCCGAATCGCCGTCCGATGGGCGGAGTGGGGAAATGGGGCCAGAGTCCTTCTGAACGAGGCTCAGCCCATGGACGGTGTGAGGTCGGTAGCGCCCCCCGTCACGCAGTCCCCCGGGAGATTCAACTCGGGGGGTTAGGGACGGCCGCTCGGTGTGAGAGAATGCCCTCGCGGATCTCCTCTTCCCTATCCCCGGCGCTGGCTGGCTCCCGCCGGGCGCATTTCATCCGAGGCGGTCGGTCGGCTTGGAAAGGCTCGGGGCGAGGGTGGCTCGCGGCCGCAAAGCTTTACAGCGCCCACCGCCCGGATCTTGCCGCGGGGCCGTGGACAAAGTGCTTGCTTTTGTGGTCCCGGTAGCCTCAAAGACATTCGTGGCCCTGGTACTCCATACTGACTATTAATTTTAGTTAAGTTAGTTTTCAGAAAAAGAATAAATATACATAGGACGTGGGATGAATTACAATCATGAAAATACAATACAAAACAAATCAGTGATGAAAATGCCAATAGTGGGAATCAACCCACGACCATGTCAATATTTGAGACTCATGCCCTACCGACTGAGCTAACCGACATAACCTATGACAGTACCCTTTCAAAAACCACGTTTGTGAAGATGGGTGGAATTATGTTAAGGATGGCTCCAGTGCGTCATCGAGCCACGATTTCAGCCCCGCCTAAAAAATCCTGAACACAAAACTGGCCAAAAACGGTTTAACGGTCTAACTCCACAATCCAGTACTACAACGTTCACAGTCTTTGCACATGTTTTCAGTAAATATTTTCCAACATTTATAATGTATTTAGAAACAAAACTCTGATTTTCCTTTACATGGCCTTTAAGACGGCGGTGCATGGAGAGTGTGTATTATCGGAACAACGGGATTTCGGAACAATGGGTTTTTGTGTTCGGAATAACAGGCTGTCGGTCTAATGGGCTTTATGTCCAGTGGTGCATTTGTCGGACTATTGGTTGTCGGAACAGTGGGCAGTCCCCATGTGGACCGCGGATTAATTGCAGTTTACTTCACAGTTGCACTTGAACGGCGCATGTTTAAAGCAGTTGACAGTGACAGGCAGTCATGGCGAGCAGAGGAACTTGAGCAGCCTCCCGCATCATTGAAGTCGCATGTATGGGAGCATTTTGGCTTCCCTGTAAAATATAATGACGACGGAAGACGGGTGGTAGACAAAACCGTTATGGTATATAGGCATTGTGCCACGCGGAAGCCAATATATAATGACGGAAGAAGGGTGGTAGACAAAACCGTTACGGTATATAAGCATTGTGCCACGTGGAAGCCAATATATAATGACAGAAGAAGGGTGGTAGACAAAACCGTTACGGTATGTAGGCATTGTGCCACGCGGAAGCCATGAGACAATGGCAATATATCGAGCATGGCTCCACATGATGACAGGAGCCAGCTCAGCAGAGACGTGACAACTACTCACCACGGCATTTAGGCAGCCTTTTGCGGCAGAATCAGACAGGGTTAAAGCTATTACAAAATCTTTTGGGATTGTTTATCGCTGCGGACATAAGGCCATACTCCTTTGTGGAAAACAAAGGATTTCAAAATATGGTGAAAGTGCTTGAGCCAGCTACCAAATCCCCACGCACACCTGATTCAGTATGAAGATCTTTATGAGCAGAAAAAGTAAAAAATTGTGGATGAATTATCCCAGGCATCCTCTAAGCAAGCGAGCTCCACAAGCTACATGACTGTGACTGCTCACTACATCACAGCAGAATGGGAGATGCGAAGTCCACACAGCCACAAATCATTAAACAATTGTTTAAATTCTATTTACTTCTATTCTATTTTCATCTATACCTCTCTGGAAACCAATATTCAAACCCGTCAGGTCACATGGATTTCGTGAATGTCTGGAAATGGATTTACACAGGGACAATTCAGATCTGCAATATTATGTGGCCAAATGTTAGCACAGCAGGAGTATGATGAAAACACTGTTCACAATGAGTTAAGAATGCTTTTCTTTTGCTATGTAAAGCCACGGTTTAAACAATGTATACACCTTGTTCATTTTTATAAGACGGATTGATTTTTGTATTTGTAATGTGTTTGTTTTTTATTTGTAAAGATGATTCAAATATGATAAAATGTTAATATCTTAATTAAAAAAAATATGAAACATGTCTTTGTCTTCAGCACTTTTGTCAAACTAAAAAAAAAAAAAAAAGTCTAATAAGTGACAATAAAAATATGCAGTGTTGGATTGCATTTTGTAAACCAATCCACTGATTGAACACATAAAAAATGATGAGGCATTGTTCCAGTACAACAGCTAATAAATACCAGGTGTGTCAGCTGATTGTAGGCTGATGACGTCACAGGCCTACATAGCTTGTAAGGTAGAACAACGAATATCACATCATGTTTGATATGTGTTGTTCTATCTTACAAGTGTGACACTGTCATTTTCTAAATCTGTTAGTGTTAAACTGGTTACTGAATTTGTAACTAAAATGTTAGCTGCGAGCAACAGGACACTGACTTTCGTTGACTTAACGGCCACAGGTGTCGCTGTTAACAAGCAATTTCTGATTCTTACATACAGTCCCTTTAAAGGGACTGTTTGTAAGAATACCTCTAGATCACCTTCACTGTCTGTGACATATTCTACAGATGTCTAGACATTGAAACTTAGTAATCTTGCTAGTATGATGTCAATATACAGTCAATAGATCACTTTCACTGTCTGTTGTTGCTGTGAGATGCAGCTGAGACGTGCGCAACTCGCGTCAAAAATAGGCGAGACCTCTATTCTATAAAAGAGACACGTCTCATGCCGGCAGTGTGGCTGCTCTAACCTGTTAACAGGGACGCCGAAATAAAAAACAACACGCCACGCAGCCGCCACGCGCTCCTGACGTTGTATGTGTGTCCACGCTGTTAAGCTCTTGATTATTTGTTTTTAAAGCCATTACCGGCCTCGCCCAACCTTATTTGTCCGAGATTTTAACTCTCGTCAACGTCAACTTTTTTTAGAAGTCCCGAGGTCGAGGTATAAGCTGTGGGGTGAACGTGCTTTTGCTGTCGCTGTTCCTAAACTATGGAACAAGTTACCCCCTGATATACGCACTGTCACTGACCTAGTACTTTTTAAATCTAAGCTCAAGACTTTTTTATTTAGATTGGCTTTTAATACCTAGTAGCGATGTGACATTTTCCCTATGCTTTTCATGTACCTTTTTATGATTTTATGACATGTCATGTTTTTATTCCTGTTATTTCTTGATGTTAATGTAAAGCACTTTGGGTACCTTTTGGTTATTGTAAAGGGCTATACAAATAAATATTGATTGATTTGATGCACCTGACCATGATTACATATAGTTGATTAAATTATTTGGCTAATTTGAACTCAAATCATGTCTGAACATTTCTTTGTGAATGACTTAAAACCTGAGAGTAATCAGAGTTACAACAATAACAAACACATTGAATAATATTTCTTTTCTTTATTTAATTACACAACTTATTTATTTAGCAACTTCCCAAGGATTGCCAGGAGACGCTCCTCCCTGGCAGCAACCTCCCTGTCCCTCCTCTCATCCCTCTCTCTCATCTCTGCGAAGAGACGCTGCTCCCTCTCTGCTGTGTCACGGTACCGTCTCCTCCCTCTCTACAGCCTCCTGGTACCGTCTCTCCTTCCTCCGCCTGCGCCCTCCTGAACTCTTGCGTCTCTCTCGCCTGCATCTCTTTCACAAACTCCACAACATCCACTCGCTTCCTTTTTGGGGTGAATGTTGTGGAGTCTGTTTCCTGTTCTGTGTCCCCTTCTGGGGTGACAACAGAGGGGGATGCGACCAACACCTCACCCTCGGAGGATAAGGCAATGAGGACAGGCGGCGTCACCAACGGCCTGCCCCCAATTGCCTCATCCATCAAAGTGTACCACTTCCATGATGCGGCAGTAGTCTCACCCCCCTCTGTACTGACCCCAATTCTGGGGCACTTCAGGTCCTGTGGAGGAAAAACAGCCAAACAAATTAGGTCATGATTACAATACAATAGTAAAACAATACAATGCAGAAAACATTATATATCTTTGTGTGTATCAATAACTTGATACACTTCCTAATGCAGTTTCATACAGCAGTCATAAATTCAAACTTCTCTAAGGGTATAGGCCTAACACTCAAAGATTAAATATCAGAAAAACTATAATATGGGATTCAACACAACAGAGTGTAACACACATGCACTTGCTCATATCCACTGACGGCTGCATTTCACCTTCCAGTAAACAAGGAGGTGTTGGCATCACGCCAGGTTATCAGGGACCTTGTGTCCTCATCCGTCCCTAGAAGACCAAAATATGTGTTTAATTCAGATTAAAATACACACATGTTGAAATATGATGCCTGATTACAATTATGTGCTGCTGCTGATTATCATTATTCTTTAATTCACTCTGCTTCACTAACACAATGAACATCCTGATGGTCTCTATCTGACGACGGTTTAGTTACTGAAAAATAAACAGGTAGTGCAGAGTGTAGCGTTGTAGCTTCACATCTACATTGATAAGGTAACTTATCGATGCCCATAAACGTGTCACTGATAGTTTAGCGTAACGTTACGTTAGCTAACGTTAGCTTGCTTGCATTAGCGTTCGCGTTCACAATCCGACCGACAACGCGTCAAAAACCCAACAAATATTCTTATGGCTGGTGGTCGATAACAGTACAAAGGATCATGACAAAAAACAACACTTCAATCAGCTGCAAGGTGTCGATGTACGACTGCAATGTAGTTAAACGTTAACATCTACGTTACCACTGTTGGCAAGCTTGTTAGCATTGTTAGCATTCACGATATCGTTCATGGTTCGTTAACTGTACAAACTCCTAACAGTCATCCAATAAACAGACTGATGACTTATGCTCGACAACAATTAGTGCAAAATAAAAGCAAATGAGTAGATGTGAAACGTTATAACTTACATTTATAAGGTACAATGTTCAACACCGCGATAGCTACTGCATCATCTGCCGCCATTTTCACATGTTTGAATAGTGGTCGTGGCTCCGCCCCTTCCGCTACGTAGCCAAGATGGTGACAATTGAGTGTGAAAAGTATCCAGCGTTCCACACTCAACGATTTGACCGTTTTGAGTACAACATCCGGGTACTCTGAGTGCACTGCATTTTGCCATACTTCCCAGTGTGAACGCACTTATGCACTCAAAATAGTAAATGTAAATTCAGAAGTACGTGGATTGGAACACACTCTGTGTTGTAATAATACAGGAGTCATCAGACCATATACACTTGAGACAATAGCTCGCATTTTGGGAGACGCTGTCTGTGCCTCTACGGCTTCTTAACCTGGAGAGCCAGCGCCATGCATTTCAGAATAAAAGCCTTGTGTTAACAAATGAAGGATTTCTGTTCACAGAAAAAAACACTTAAATTTGAAAATAAATCTTTACTTTTTTCATGTCCTTAACACATTCTACAGATATAGACATTGAAAATGTAGTAATGTTAGTTGTATGATGTCAATATACTGTCAATAGATCACTTTCACTGTCTGATGTTGCTGTGAACCGCGTGGCTCGCGGTAAAAATAGGCGAGACCTCCGCAGCTGACATGCAGCCGAGCTGTCTCACGCGGACTGTGTGGCTGCTCGAACGTGTTAACGTGGGCGCCGAAATAAAAACAACAGCTTCCGCAGCCGCCAATACTTTCCTGACGTTCCCTGTGTGGACACGCATTACCTTTGAAGCGGTCATAAAGTCAGAATGTGTTCATGCCTCGATTATTTATATTCCTTCAATCCGTAAGGGTCCATCGATCAATTTTTTAAAAATATTTTTTCATAAAAATTAACCAAGTTGTGAATATATTATCATGTGAAGTCCACTACAAAATGCAGGTGTCCCCACCTGCATTTTGTAAAACCTGGGTTTTAACAGGATAAAGAGAGGTGTTGTATCGGTATGCCGGTGTCGTAAAAAGGAGCGTCGTTAACTGTCTCGGAGTTAGATTAAATGATAGCAATATTCTCCGAAACACCAGGAGGCGTACAAACAAAATATTCTGTGGATAAGCAAGAAGTCAACGAATGTTACCGGAAAGGAAAGTAAGCTGCCTGGCAACAGTAAACACGCTCACGTATGTAACGCCAAACATTACATTTGTGTACTGTAATTATTGCTGTCGCTTACCTCCAAGTCAAAATTACTTTCCGTCTCTCGGTGCTTCCCCTCGGGTCACCACTCTTTCCATGAGGCCTTTTTTGTGATGATTCTGTTAGTTTTGGTTTTTTTTTTGTGTTTGCTCTCCCCCTCCCGTTCTCTCTTTCTCTTGGCAGGGCATGTGTGTGGCAGGGGGTGTGGCTGGCTCCTCCCAGGGCAGCAACAAGGCACACAACCCCTCCATAAAAGCCTGGTGTTCACTCCTCGTGTTCATTCTCTCCTCGCCACGAGCCGGCCAGCTCTCTGCCCCCCTGCCTGCGTTTTTCCCCTCTCGGTTGGATAATAAACTCTGTTTTCATATTTTACTTACCTGAGTCTGTCTCCGCTTCTGGAGTCCAAACAAAACTAAAACCTAACTTTTTTATAGCTTTAACAAAAAGATCTCTCATATTCTTTCACAGCCTGCAGCAGAAAGCCTCTTCTTTCCCCAGGGTGTTGCCTTTTTTTTTTCCATGTGACTGTCCCTGTGGTCTCTCAATGAACAGTCGTAGAGATGTCTGTATCCAGTGCATCCCTGTTGAAATGAAAGGAGCAGTGCGAAGGCAAAAAATTCAGAGGTGCACGACCAACCACCGCGACAACTTGCAGAGCCTTCGCGCACCACGCTAAAGCTGTGATGACATAATTTTCTGGCGTGCACATTTTTATATTCCCAAATTTGGGGATTTAGTAGAGGCTACCAATTGTCTTAGCAAGAAATGTATCTATCAGACAGTTATTAGTTAGTTATTGTTATTATTATTAGTTAGTTATCATTATTATATTTAATAGCCGAATAACATTACACAAGAACAAGCTAGGTATCCAGCAAACATTTTATCAGGGGCATGACGGCAGGTCTATGACACAACCTCTACCGTGAAGCGGGTTGAAATGACGTGCAGGTTGCACCTAAACTACAGTAAAACCTGACTCACAAAAAAATGGGCTTAAAATGTTATTGAGTATAAATTCATACACCAACAGTACCAAGAGTACTTTTATATGCAACCTGAAAGTTATGTTTGCATAATAAGCGATATAAAGTTTCGTAGAATTATTGTCCCTCTGAACAGCGGCACCGTAATGAGTTTTGAAGTGGGGGGGGCCAGCTTTGGCTGACGTTATACAGTGTTTTCCGCAGGATTTTGAGAGACTGTGGTGGGTGAACTCGGACCCTCTAGGGTTGGAAGAAAATTTTGAACATATTAAAGTTAAATGCACCAATCTGGAGCACTTTGAGAGCTACATGACAAAGCTTTATCTATGAAGACCTTTGTGCTCTAGTAAACAGTTTAATCATAAATATAAATGCTGATGGCAGAAACTCCCACAGCATAAGCATGGTAAACAAAACGGGGTGCCAACATCGCCGAAGAACCCTCACACTGAGGACAGTCCACCCTGGTTGACAGTCACAATTCGGAAGGGCACCTTCTCTCTCTCCACCTGGACCTATTTTATTGAGGAGAGCTGTACAACAATGAAAATAAATTGGTGTTAATTACAGACATTTTATACCCACAAGACCACTATATGAACATTTTCTTTTTGAAATTCATTAACTGACCTCCACCACCTGTCCTACGATGGACAAAAGCCCCTCCGTTTTTCCTGCATCACTAATTGCAGTGAAAGAAGTTAGCGAAGAAAGTTAGCGAAAGAAGCTTTTCTGCCTCGAAAAGCAGATCTTCACTAATCACCAGCGGTGCGGATCTAAAGAACAAGAGTGTTCTTTGTCACATCAATGCCATATGACACATCCTGTCCACGGAGGGAGTAGCCTCTTACAACATAACTTCCACCTGCAGTAACTTTTGAGGCAAATTCCTCAAATAGAGTGACTTTTACACTGGAAACACCGTCACAGAAAATCGCAATCTTATTTTTTTTTTACGACGGCTGGCCTCACCTCCCCGTTAGCTTCAAAAATCCAGGACAAGACCTGTTGTTGGTCTTTTACCGCGATCACATTAATGTGGATCGGTGGTGGCCTGGCGTATGGCGTTGCTGGTTTTACAGTTAAAATCTTCCTTAGAGCCATTCTAAAATAAATGAACACAAAAAAAGGGGGGGTGATTAATTTGACAGAATATGCTCCAACAACACTGCAGCACACATTAGTGTAAAATACAAAATAAAATGTAAAATACAGCCTCATTCATATATATGACAAAACATGTAAAAATAATTAAATATCAGAACACAAATGACGTTTAAAATAATAATCATCGCCATATTTATTTATTTATTTCATGGTTTATTTAATAGGGACCAATACAATGTACATAGACAACTTAAAAACAGCTATCTGATGCCAGTATCATAGTGCTTGTAGCGGATGCTAATTTGCAACACCTGTCCCTAGAAGGGCTTTTTGTGAAAATAAGAGATTAAAACAGGAGTGGGTACAGGAAAAATAAATAAATACAATAAAGCACACATTTAAAAACATTACATGAAAAACTAGACACGAGTACAGGTTTGTCGCTGAATTATCCAGGATTTGGTTTCTCTCTTGAAGGTGGGAAAGTTTGCAGCAGATTTTAAGTGATCAGATATTTAGATTAGATCTTGTATTTACTCAGAATGCGGCAATGATGGTACCTTATTTGCTTTTTGTCCAAGATTTTCAGGGCCTTATTGTAAAGACACTATGGATTTTACTACAGACTGGTTGGCCTGGGACCAGGCAACCAAACCATAGGACAGATGTGAGAAAATCATTGAATTTAGAAACAACAAGGCACAGTCAAATGTCAAGCAATTTCTTATCATCCTAAAACAGCTAAGGTTAGCCTTTATCGTTTTACAGATCTTTTTAGCACGACTTTTGAAGTTTAACTGAGAATCTAAAATTATTCCTAAATACTTTACCTCTATTACCTGTTCAATGTGCTCACCTTTAATTCTAATATTCAAGGATTCTGTTGCAGGTAGCTTCTTAATGGAAAAACAGATGGACTTTGTTTTCTGAGTGTTTAGTGTCAAACAGGAGGTATCAAGCCAGGCTGAAACTTTTTCTAAGTTTTTGGTTAGCTTATCTGCAACAGCATCACATGTTTTGCCAGATACATGGACGACTGTGTCGTCAGCGTACATTTGAAGACCTATACCAGGGCATATATCTGGAAGGTCATTAATATACAAACTGAAAAGGATTGGGCCCAAGACAGTTCCTTGGGGGATTCCTGTTTCAATTTTGTGAAAGGCAGACTTGATGTTATCAATCACAACACACTGTTCACGATCCTTTAAATATGAGTCAAACCATGACAGTGACTGTTTTGAGAAATTAAACCTTAAGAGTTTTGAAATTAAAATATTGTGATTTACAGTGTCAAATGCCTTTTTTAAGTCCAGGAACACCGCTCCCACTACATTTCCTTTATCAAGTGACTGTTTAATGTTTTCTAATAGTAAGCAAGTAGCTAACTCTGTGGAATGGTTTTGTCTGAAACCAAACTGAAGAGGGTGCAAATAATGATTTGTCTCCAAGTAATGTAACAGTTGTTCTGAGACAACCTTCTCTAGCACTTTAGACAGGACTGGAAGAAGACTAATTGGTCTATAGTTACACATATCTTCAGTATCCCCGGATTTTAAAATGGGCGTTATCAAGGCTTTTTTCCATCCATCTGGGAATCGCCTGGTTTTGATGGAAACATTAATGAGATGAGTAAGGGGCTGAACCAGAATACTGCTGTATTTTTTTAGGAATACAGTATCTAGGTTATATATGTCCTTAGAGAAAGTAGTGTTTAGATCGTTAATTGCTTTTAAGACAACTGATTGGTCGACTTCCCTGATCTCAAATGAGTTGACATCATCTTTATCAGAAGCTTTGCCATTCCTATTAGTATTGATATGAGGGAAGTTTGTGGCAAGGTCTTTAACAGATTGAATGAAGAATTCATTAAATTTATTTGCAACTTGTACAGGATCAGAAATAATGTCTTCCCTGACTTTGAGTTCATATTTGTGAGTGACATTGACCTTCGGGTTTATCAAACTATTTAGTTGTTTCCAGATTGTTTTACCATTGCCTTTAGCCTCTGATAGGACTTGGATGTAATAATTTGCTTTTGAAATGCGCAGTTCCTTAACTACCCGATTTCTCAACCCTCTAAATAGTTGCAAGTCAATGTCCTTTCGAGTTTTGAGGAAGGTCTTTAGGGCATAATCTCTTCGCTTCATTAACTGCCGCACAATGTCACTTAGCCATGGGAGCTGTATTTTTCTCTGTGGCTTTTTGCGTTGCTTAATATACTTGTCCACAATACTACCAATGCTGAACATCAATTTATTACAGCATTCATTAACTTGGTCATGTTGTAGAACCTGGTCCCAGCTGACTTTCATTAATTCATTTTCAAACTCAGCCAGATTCTTGCGCGGAATTTCAAGTTTAACTGCTTTGTGGTTGTTGTTAGAATACCCAGCTAAACGTTTCTTTGTGAGTTTTCTTGCAATTAGTATCATGTTATGATCTGACAATCCACTAACTAGATTATATGTTTTTGTGACTCGATCAGGTTTGTTGGCAAATATTAAATCTATTTGTGTTTGAGTATTTCTGGTTAGGCGAGTAGGCCCATCAATCATCTGATGGAAGTCAAATTTTGATGTCAGTTCTTTAAGTTTTTTTCGACAGTGTTTGTCCGACCAATTTATATTGAAATCTCCAAGGACAAGTACCTCACAGTTGCGTTTAAAGCTTTTAAACAATTCCTCCATATTCTCATAAAGCTTCATAGCACAACCTGAGGGGGGGTTATACACTACCAGAATATTAAATTCCATACGTGGGGACAAGGAAACATTTATACACAAACATTCAATTGTTATATTGTCACATAGTGACACCTGTTTAGACTTGAAGGAGTCTTTGATATATATCAACACGCCCCCTCCTCTACCTACAGCTCTATCCTTTCTAAAACACTTATATCCAGGAACATCAATCATATTGGTTAAAATTTTATCATGCAACCATGTTTCACTAAGACACAGAAAGTCAAGGTTGGAGCCAGTTAGCAGAGTTCTGATCTCGTCACATTTGGGAACGAGACTTCTGATGTTTAAATGCCCCCCGAAAATGCCTTTAGGTTTAACAGTTGGATCCCAAACAACTTTGGCGTGGTTAACAGTTTGAAAGAATAAGTTATGTCTTTGTTTAGTCAGTGCATGTGCTTGAAGTGTTCTTACGTTAGCGGAGGCTTTCTTTGGTAGCTTACAGCAGGCGCTATCAGTTGTGTTTCGGCAGGCTGCCTTGGCGTCCACCGCTTTTGCTCCAAACACTGGTTTGCGGCATTTTTTGCAGTCACACACCAGTCCGGCCTCCACTACCGCCTCCACACTGACAGGCGGTGTGGTTGAATCAATGAGCTCGGTCCGGTCGTGTCGGGGATGAACCGTCAGGTCGCCAGCAGGCGATCCAGCCCTCGCACCGGCCGCCCGGACCAGCCCGATGCCCAATTCCGTTGGCTCGGCAAGCCCCGGTCCTGCCCGTTGATGTCGAGGGTGGTCCATCACTTCATCAGCAAGTGTACCCGTCAGGCTGCCGGTCTTCTGGACGCCACTGCCAATTAACGTAGTCAGATAGGCAAGCTCCGGCCCGATCCATTCATCTCGAAGACGGCTTGTCAGCTCAGCAGCGGGTGCGTCTGTCAGCCTACCGGCACCAGCTAGCTGTGATAGCCCTGGCCCGTAGTCGGAGAGCTTTCCTGAGCAAACACCGTTTTGGCTGTGCAAAAAGCCAGTGGTGTGTGGACCTGGGTTAAGCTGTATGTCACCCGCTAGCAGGACTAAAAGAGAAAAATATATTGTCACATGTAGATTATCCATTTTTGTGCAGTTGGAGTCCTTTTTTTTGGTGCGCAAAATAGTACGCGCTGATCGAAATTTCAGAATTGAACAGTAGATAGTAAGATGGCCATATCCAAAGTAATTCAGATGAAGTTTGTCTGGAATAGGACGATCCGTTTGTTTATTCCGTTGAATCGTCTCTGGAGAGATCCTGGGTGCCAGAGATCCAAGCATGATTGGGAGGAGAAGCAGTGCAAAGCAGGTGAGCAGCAGGTAAACGCGCTGGTGTTGATTGTTTGATGCGTGCTGCCGTTCTTGGCGTCGTTTCTGGCCATCATGTACATTGATAATTTGCTTTTTAGCATCTAAGAGCCTTTGCTGGTTTGTTGTTAAAAAATTGGCTGAGAGATTTTTGGCTGAGAGTGGGAAATTGACAAATTTGGTAAGAGACACAGCGAGCACGGAGCCCAACCAACCGTGCAGGTGCGCCATCTCCAAATTAAGTTACATTCTGTTACAGACCAGAAACTTCATTGTGGTGAATAGTTGGTGGTAGAAATGTGACATTAGGAGAACAGCTGGCTCGTCCTTCCTGTTTGAAATGTGAAGCGAACAGCGATGACGGCCCAGTGAGCGGCGTGTCCAGTGTTCATCCAGCTCCTTGTCACAGCCCACACACGGTGTGAAACCATGTGTGGCAGTTGTCACACTGGACCCACGACACCAATCCCTCCGAACTCTCCGGAGGGTCAGGTTCCCTGCACAGGCCACACCACCAAACCGTCTGCTCCATCTCTTCAGTTGTGTGACCTACTCACAGAAAAAAAATTACATGTAAGAAAATTGTCTGATCTCATGGGCTGGCATGCAAAGACTGTTAACAATAAGTAAACTACCGGTGGATGTCGTAGGTCCAGCAGACGAGGACGAGGAGCTGGATGACAAGGGTCTTGTCCGGTCTTGAGAGGCTCTATAAATAAGAGATGAAGCCTTACATGATTTGCTTACTCTTCATCATGACTGTCATCAACATGTTAAAATGTTGCTTTATGTTTTACAGATTATATAAAGCATTTACAGTGGGAGGGCTAGTAACCCTAACCCGATGTTGAAGGCTCTACAAGAATAATCTTATTTTATTATTACAACATTAAAATACATACTCCTAATAATGTCTATGCATCACAATAGTAAATACATTTTGATATTTACATTAATTCAAATGTAAAATAGGTATGCTTTACCAGAGACCAGGAGATTGGGGAAGGTGGTGATTTCCCTCAGCAGGCAGGCTCACTGGTGATCGTGTGCTGCTGATGGCAGGTAGCCGGGGACCGTGGGAGGTACAAGAGGGGGCTGAGGGACCGGCACTGTTCTTCTGCCAGGAAGGGTAGAGGAAGTGGCTGCCGGACTGGTCTCTTTGGCCCGCTGCTGCTCTCTTCTGGCCAGAGCTTGGGAATCCCGCCTTGCAGCACGGTCCTCCGCCTCCTCTATGACGTCGGACATCTCCTGAGCCGTCCGTATCCTGGCCTTGGTGGTGTTCCTCCTGACCTTTCCGGTGTTCCGATTGTAATTTATTTCGGCCAGGAGGTGGGCCAGGTCTGCTATGATTCGGCCTGTTGTTACCAGGGGATGGGTGAGGTAGGGATTGGGAGGAGGTGGGGCTTGGGGACAGGGGCTGGTCGACTCTGGGGCTGGGGGGTCAGTACAGGGGCAACTGGGGATAGGGGATGTTGAGAGGGGTTGGTAACATTAGGCGCAGCCCAGGAAGATGCCGATGGGGTTGGCAGATGTGGTGAGGAAGAGGTCCAACGCCTACAAAATTAAGCTCATGTGGTTCATTTGAATTTCAATGGCTGGTGTTTGAAATTACATACTATTCACCACATACTCAATATGTGAACCATCGTTGAACATACTTTAGTGTGAATAAACAATATATTTTCGGACGCACTGAACTGCAATTTACATTGTCACTTCGTCGACCCGGTTGGAGACGCGCAACCATGGTATCCCGTACCAAGCTCATGTGACCAAAACAACAATTTATGAGAATCAAAGTCTGAACTAATTTTAAAAAATACAATACATCTAGCAAAGTGAAATCTTATACTTACAGTTAAATTGAAATATTGACGTTACAGAGCTGTCCGTCAATGTCTGTTATGAACGTTAACGTTGCGTAATAAATAGCATATTGGTATGGAATTTAGGGGGCAACCATTGACTTTTTAAGTATTTTGTTTATAAAAATAAAAAAAAGGCCATTTTCAAGGTATTCCAATACTGGATTATGTTTTGTACAAACCCTGTATGGGGGCGTTCACATGGCGCGTCTAAAACACGTGGAAAACGCCAGCCATGCCGCTTTCATCCTTTTATCCAAGGTGCTTGGGGAGGTTGCTCTCCTGCCGCGCCTGCCGGTACTAAGCAACCAAAATCTGCGGGCTGCGATGATGATGATGAAGTCGCGGTAATTTAGCAGTAAAAGCCAAGTCAAAACAAAGATGCATGTATTACCAGCGTCAATCCCTCACAGTGGCTTTATTGCTCGATTTCTCTGTCGATTTGGCTCATCTTTCAACCGGATGTTGCCTCGGACAGAAAGGGTGAAAAGTAAACTCCGTGGGACAGATCATAAAGCTCTGGGTAGTCCTGCACTAAAGTGATTAACTTCTCCTTCATAGGCTATATTTATCGTAGACTTTTATTTACGGAAGTAATAAAAGATATCTGCCTTCTGTTAATGGTTCCTCGTCACATGACTTGTGGTGCGCCACTGCAGCGTTCCAAAAGTTGAACTATAGCATATTATTTGATACATTATAACATATATATTTCATAGTCTCGGGCCTTTGAGACGTTGATGAGAGAAAAGCTGCTAAAATGGGTCATCAAGTTCAGTTCAGCACCCATGAGTGTATAAATAGAACCGGCCAGGCTCAGCTCAGTCTGTTTTTCTAGTGGCGGGAAAATCTCTTTGTCTATACATCAAGAAATTCACAATAGTTAAAAATGCCCTCTTGTGTAGCCTACAACTGTGTGAAGCGAACAGAGACGAGTGGATCCGAGGTTGCTCTGTACCGGTATGCGGAGAAAAAAAAAAGAAGTTTATTTACACTATAGGCTAATGCTAGCTAGCTGAATAATATACTAGCTAAAATACTTAGCTTCAACATTTGCTGATTCACATCCATAACTAGAATGGCACTCGGAGAGCGCAGACCTCCACTAAGGTGTGTGACTTTAAAAACAGATCACAGCTCACAGCTGGCGGTACCGCGAGGTGGTCGGCTTATTATTAACACGGTGTGTGGAGTAATCAGACAGATCACCTATTTTTCTTGGTGTGATGTATGACTGGCTAGAATCAAACATCTTTTCGCTCTCCCATTTTACCAGAAATTCCCAGTATATGACATTTGGGGTCATAGTGGAGGATAAAGAAACTGAATACAAACATATAAAGAACATATATACAAGGAACTTCATTTAACCATATATATACAGTATGTGAAACGACTGAAAACACGTAAAACCAAGTGCGAATGTGAAACAGATTTTTTCATGTACATTTGTTTTATTGACTGTTTTCCATAAACAAATAACACAGTTGAATTATATAACAACACTATGCATATAGTTGCATAGAAATTATAGACTGAACTTCTAACTATATACACTATACACTTCCAGAGAGGTTGTAAAATGCAAAATGTTATATCCTAATAGAAAAACTGACTTCTTGAGAAATTTTGCTGATGCACTGTACATGTTAACTACAGACTTGTGCCGCGTTAAGCGTACTCCGAGTAGTATGTTGAACACAGAGTTTCGAGACAATGACGTTACTATGTCCTCATCTCTATCCTCATCACCCGGTGCGGTGAAATAATCCGAAATTAAATCGGTCCAGGTCTTGTCAGACGTAGCAGCTCTAACACGGATTGAATTTAAAAGTTTGGCGATGTTTTTCTCTCGTGAATTCATTTTGGCAAGCTAGCTATCTTCCTCCGTCAACCACAATCTGTCACCTCTCAATCAAACTTGACAACAAAGAACTGAGTGCCGGGAAAAACTTTATGACAACGTTACGTTTAAGAGCTTCAAAACTATACTTATCATTTGAATTTTACATTGATTTTGTTGGGTTGGGTTGCTAAAACAAACTGTATATGACATGACATACATTTATAAAAGTCAAAATATAGAAGAAAGGTGTTAAATGACAACAATCATAAGGAGCACAAGGAGACACGGAGCTCATACAAATACGCACACAGACACACAAAGTGATTGATCCTGGTTTTAAATCCCAGCAGTGCCTGGTTTTTGCAGAAATGAGCTCTTAAATGAAGTCTGTCATGTTTATCTCTGCCACCTCTATATCAAGGGTTTAGTTTAGGCTGGAAAACTTAGTAGTTAAGTTTAGAGAAAGACTGGTTCTGGTTAAAAGTTGACTGTTGTGATGAGGAAACAGACAACATTTGAACTCTTTTTTACATTTTGGATATGAATGCTGCTTTGATATGAGAGAAGAAGACAGCAAGAAACAGTGGTGCTGTGGCTTAGTGGTTAAAACGCCTGTCTTTTAAACATGTGGCAGCTTCCAATTCTCTGGTGCTTGCTGTCATTTACCTTTTCCCTGGTGTTTTTTTGGTTGAATTGCTGAGTGATTAGAGGGTTATTCAGATCACCTGTTGCGCAGGGTGTGGGGACTGGCTCTTAAATGATAGTTGAGAGCAGCTTGGTGCATTCCCCTCTTGGCCAATCAGGGTGTAACGACGCCCTTTCTGTAGGGCTTAAAAGAGGAGGGAAACTGCACACCCAGTGTCATTCTGATCTCTCCTTCACTAAATGCAACATGTGTTATCAGCCAAACCAGAAACTCTGGTATGTTTTAGGCCCGTCTGAGATTCTGTGCTCTTTGTGTTTTGTTTATTAAGTGTTGACTATCCTAGTTGGGGAAACAAAATAAATACCAATCAATTGGGTTACCTGCACCAGGACGTTTAGGTGCTATTTGTGCAACGATCTGGCTTGCCTCAAAATAGCCTGACGCCTGCAGGCTTTATTTTGTTGTTCTAGTCAGTTGTTGATTTTCACTGAAACCCTTTATACTGATTTCTTTTAGTGTATTTTATTTGGGGAAACTTTAAAAGGAGGGTAAAAGGAAAAATAAAAACAATATTTCAGTTTCCTTAATTGTTTCTTATTGTAGAGGCATTTGTTCATTATCGAAGAGGCATTTGTTCATTAGTATTATTAAGGAGGCATTTTATTTTATATTATTATGTGGATGGGAACTGTTTTTCAGTCTTCTGCCTGAACAACTAAAGTCTGGGGAAATCAGTACCGCCACAAACAGGAGATCTTGGGTTCAAACCCTAACAGTGCCTCACACAGGACAGCAGTCTGTAGAGTTTAAAAGCAGAAGAGATATTCAGGACATGATGTGACGTTTTTCTGGAAAAACATTGTCTCATTTGGAAACAATGGAAGAGAGAACGGAATGAAAACCAACAAGCAATGCTCCAATGCGTGTATGGCCGGTGTAAATCGTCCTGGGCTGGCCACACTTGCTGCAGGTGTACTGCAACATCGGCCGGCGGGTTTTGCTCCCGGGAGGCGGCCCCAGCCCTGCAGGGGCTTCGGCCGCCTTCCTCTTCCTGTACATCGTGGACCGGGACAGTTTTTTGGTCCAGGAAGAGGAGGCTGGCCAGCAGGGGGAGGAGTGATAAGGCCACCCGGGAGCGATGCTGGAGGAGGAGGATGGGGTGGCCACCAGATGAGGGTCCTGGTTGCTCCTCATCTGGGGGAGGAGGGGGACCTTGATGTGAGGGTCCTGGCTGGTCCTCGGGGACATTGAAGCTAAAGGGCTGTCCTTGGCCCACCTGTACAGAGGACAGCCCTTTAGCTGGAGGGAGATGCTGGACGGCGATAGACACTGCAGGGACGACACCAGTTCCCTGCAGCAGCTTATCCCTCCCCGCCTCTTTCTGGCGCCGAGAGAACCTGGAAGACAAACCCAGGCTGATTTTAGGCTCCTCATCTAACATGAATGACAGTAGAGATTACAACACATCAACACAGCTTCATGTTTAACTCTTACCACTGGTACAGGGTCCCCTGATTTAGCTCAAAGAGCTGGATTTCGGTCTGAGCCATCATCCTCGGGCTTGCCAGCACTGCCTCTCTGATGGCCACGTAGTCCGCGAGGGCGAGGGACCAGCGAGTCCTTGTGACCCCCCCGAACCGCGGGGTAGAGCTGGCTGCAAATGGCCTCCACCAGGCGGCTGGCGCTGGGCCAAGTTGCAGGGTCCGAGTACGGTCCAAGAAGACAGCTGAAAAAGTAGTGGAGAGCACAGTGTGGGTTAATATACAGCAGATATTTAGAGGAAACAGTCATTATTTGAAGAGTCCTACCGTTCGACACTCTCCTTGCCAGGGACTCTTCCCTTTCGCTGCCTTGAACCGCCCCTTAGGCTACCTCTCCCGGTATCTGGTAGGGTAGACGACCCGCTGTTTGTCCTGCTCGGGCAGGCAATTCTAGAGGACGATGATTCAGGTCTACCCTTCTGTCAGAAAGCCCCAGAAGGCTCCGTGCTTCCACCAGGGCCTGGGCTAGTTTCAGGACACGCTCATATCCTGGCTGGCCATCAGGACCCGGGATATTCTCCTCCTGAGAAGAAACGAGAAAGGAGGAGGAGGTGAGCAGTGGCTGGTTTGAGTAAACAGAGGCAGTAAGCACAGAGCGCTGTCAAGCGTTTTTGATAATAACATCTTCACTGTTATCATCATCAGTAGTTTGTAGTCAGTGACCTCACCTCAGTTTCTGAGTAGGGCTGCTGGGAAGCAGAAGCCTGAACCTCTGGGGCCTCGGGAGGGGCATCTTGGTCAGGGGCGGCTGGACCGGATGGCTCAGACCTGGGTGCGTCAGCTGGATCACCTGACCGGGCTGCTGCCGCTGTGCTGGTGGAGGGGGTATCGGGCTCGACATCCTCCACGAGACCCTCCTCCTCCTCCTCCTCCTCAAGCGACTCGATGGCAGCAGCCTCGTCCAAAGTGTCAGGGTCCAAGCTGACATCCTCAAGCACTCTACCTGTCTGCCGGTACAGGTACTCCACCCAGATGAGCTCCCCCGTTACACAGCAGAATCAGAGGCTTTAGGAAATGCTCCTTTTCCTCACAGTTGAGATGTTGGAATTAAGTGTTTTCCCATCACATACCTGTGTACTCAGCAGGCTTGGTGAAGTCCTTAACCATCTGAAGGCCAAGCACCCTTTGGCTCTTCTGGTTAAGGACGTGCTTGAGGTGGCACCCCTAGGAGTGCAGAGGACCCTCCTGTCCCTCAGCTGCTGCTGCGCGGTCCTCGTTCCACCTCGCCAGTCCATCAACCAGGAACGCCTGGAAGTGCTTTGCACTTGCGCGGGTCCCTGAGGAAACAGGTTTTGAATAAAAAATGAATTAATGTTTTAACGAAATGTGAATACAGGATATATTTGATCACAAGCTGTGAGACACATACAAGTAACTGGGATGAACCGGCTGAGGTGGAGGTGGAAGGACTCTAAAGACGTGGAGCCCCTCGCGCAGCGATAGACCGGCAGGCTGACTCCGCCCTTTGTCAGCCTGCCGGTCTGGGTGTACAACTGTACACCCGGTGGGTCCTGAATGCAGCTGAGGTGGGCCCTCTGCGTATTCCAGATGTCCTGGATGCGGAGAGTGTTCAGCAACTGGACGTCGAGGGTGTTGCACCCTGCTGGTCCGCCGAAGGTGTCAAGGAGCTCCTGGATGAGGAGTGTCGACTCCTCGGGCTCACGCGTCCGGCGACGGCAGTGGAGCCTCCACTCCTTCTTGGAGATCCTTTTGGTCACTTCGGCGTCAGTCGGCACAACCATCCCGTGCCTCCCCTCCAGCTGGGATCGCTTAGCCTCAATGAGACGGCAGGCATCTCCGGGGTCCACCTCGAAGATGCAGTGAGACAGCTGCCTCATGAAGGGGGGGTACAGCTCGTGGGTTTCTGTGGTGACACCTGATGCGAAGCGTCGCATCAGGTGCCAGATGTCCAGTCTCACCACGAGCTGTCCCCACTCCTGAGATAGAAGAAACATGATGTGGTTTAATTTTCATAACCCGTAATGACTGTTATATCCTTGAATCTACAGTTTTTATGATGTTCGACACTCTCCTTGCCAGGAAAGGCGGGGCTCTTCCCCTTCGCTGCCTCTCCCGGTATCTGGTAGGGTAGACGACCCGCTGTTTGTCCTGCTCGGGCAGGCAATCTCAGAGGATGATGATTCAGGTCTACCCTTCTGTCAGAAAGCCCCAGAAGGCTCCGTGCTTCCACCAGGGCCTGGGCTAGCTTCAGGACACGCTCATATCCTGGCTGGCCATCAGAATCCTGGCTTTTGTCCATAATAAATATTGTAACGTGAGATTATTCATGATATTATAATTCTACTGTTATTATCAGTATTAGTATCAACAGTCTCAGATTCACACCGGAAACAAGGCAGCTGTCTTCGACACGCCGTTTCTACTGCAGCAGTCACGGTCCACGTAGATCAGCTGGGGGGGGGGTGCCCCGGCGAGTTGGTACCGCCTCATCAAACCGTCCGCCATCCTGCACAGGCCCTCAGAGCTCTCAGAGCAGGTGAGGACGCTCATGAGGACCTGCCCGTACTCATTGCCCACGTTAGTAGCCCAGGCGGCCGTGTCAGAGGCGGTACCTGCGAGCTTCTTCGTCACCTTGAGGGACAGAGATTTCAAATGTTAATATGAGTGTATAAACACACACACAGCTGCGGTGTAAAAGCAGCTGTAAGAAAATATTAAATTGTGACAAACTAACTCGCCTTCTTAGTGGAATCCATCTTCAAGATGGATCCGAAGGTGGACGTGATCCTGGCCTTGTACTCATCCAGCCTCGCCAGGATGTCGTAAATGTAGACCGTCAGCAGCCAGATGGGTGAGGGTAGAAGGGGCATCTGGGGCGGTTGTGGAAACTGCCCCTTCACCGAGCACAAGGCCAGGAACTGCTCGCACACGCCGAGGTACTGGATTGCTCTCCGCATCCAGGCGTCTGAGTGGTTCTCCCGCAGGGTGTTGAACAGCCGATTAGCACCGTTGCCCAGAGTGCGGGACCTCAGCTGTGCAACCACCCTCAGGTCACAGGACAGCCTGCAAAAAGACGACACTAACATTATATACAGCCACATGAAAACATCAAACAGGATGTTCAACACAGACTTTACAGTATATAAATAGTATATAGTTAGATTTTTGTATGTATTTAATTTCTTACTTGTACGTAAGTATAGCTGGAAACTGGCAGCTGTAGGTGGGGGACAGCTGCTTTATGATGCCCTGTGACCACCCCACAACCTTCTTCTTACATCGATGGCACTCCAGGTACTCCGTGGCCATGAGATACCAGCCGTCGATGTCCAGGACCCTCCGGATGGTCCTGTACAGCCCAGCCTTTGTCATGTCAGCTGCAGATGCCAGTTACGGTGAAATCCAGAGAAACAGCCGACATGCAAAGAAGGGGTCGGGGGACGCGGGAGGTTGGTTGTAGACCGGCCGGGTTTGGGGGGGGGGTGGTGGTGGTACCAGAGGTTCAGCTCAGTGATGAGCCGAGACCTTCCCCTGCTGTCCCTTGAAAACAGCACTCGACCGATCCCTGGCTGCTGCTCTACAGTGAGAGCTGCCCGCCAGGACTCAGGCAGCAGCTGGAGGGACAACCAGAGGACATACAGGACAATTTAATATCGGAGGACATCACTTCATGGGGGAGAGCAGCAGTGATTATGTGTGACAGTCACCCTTACCTCAGCACTGCCAGCAGGTGGTGGGGGAGGGAGGAAGGCTGGTCTGGGCATCTCCTCCTGTTCCTCCGGGGCGGGGGCTCCAGTTGCTGCAGGCGGCGGCGGCAGCCAAGCTGCATATAGAAACTACCGGAGGCGGTTGTGAACAGAGACAGTGAGGGTGAGACAAATGATAACAGATTCAACAGGTAGAGTGAGTGATGCAGGCAGCAGCTAGAGGAGTTACGGAGGCAACAAGGGAAAGGATGATGAAGACGATGTTATTCTACAGATGCACACATTAGTGATGTTATGACCATTTGGGTTAGTGATTGGAGATGCGCACCAGGCCGACACGAGAACTTACCTGTCGTTTCCTCTCCTTCTCCGATTACAGAAACATTTATAAAGCAAAGTAAAAAAGAAGTGTCAAAAGTGAATTCAAACCTTTCTGTTATTAACAATTTGTCACATGAATATTTCTATACTTTTTACTTACACTTCTCCATGTCAACTACCGCCTTGTCCAGCTCTTCATCTGTAGCCTCCTCAGAGGACAATGAGGAGGTCTGAGCTGGTCTGAAGGGGCTGTAGTGGGAGGCTGTAATCACACAATGAGAGAGAACAGAAATATACAGTGAACACAAGAAATACAATTAAGTCAGTATTTAATTTAAGCTGGACTTGCCTGGATATGCAGGCTTAGGGGCCACCATTTTCCGTACGTGTGCCTGCATTTCCACCGCAGACAGAGAACGCCGCCCGGATACAAAGGCCGCAGGCGCTGAACCAAGAGGCCTGTAATAAGAATAAATGACACAGCAACATCTGTAATGAGACAAAATGGCAAATACTAACATTTCTTCAGAGAGGTCATCCAGGTACATCAAACAGCTTTACAGTAAAACACGTACTGTGATGCACTCCTGGCTCTCTGGCTTGCGGCCGAGACAGAGACTCTGCTGCTGCTGGCGGCTGTGGTGGTGGCGGCGGCGGCGGCGGCTGTGGTGGTGGATGCAGCAGAAGCAGCTCTCGTTCTCCGTCTGTCTCTGCTCCGGACATACCGGACGGCGTTCTCCATCTGCGTGCCAGGAGCTGGCGCCTATCTCCGGAGGTAGTTGACAAATCTGTACAAATCAGACAATCTGTCACATGATTGTAACCATCGATGGTCAGTACAGCAACTTGATTAGAATCCAAATGTTATAACAATTTACCGGATCTTTTCGGTTCCTCAGACTCGTACAGGCTCTGCAGGGTCTCAAATTTGAAGTCCCCGAAGCCAACAAGGGCCTGTCCCTCCTGACCTAGCTGGAGGGACTTCACCCGCGCCTCCTCAAACGCACGGTGGAACCTGACTGCCTCCACAAAGTCAGGGTACGCTGAGGAGTAGCGGGTGAGGGCGTCCTGTAAGTTCACACAGAGAGGTTAAAAACTGAAAGACTCCACCTTGTTGGCCATCAACGGGGACTGAGACCCCGACTTCTCTCGCTCCTTCTTGTGGGAGGCGTCCAGATTGACGGCATAGCCCACATCATTCTCCAGGAGCCAGTGGAAGGTGTACCGACCAAACTGGACCTTCCACCGGCTCAGGATGAGGGTGGCGTTGGTGGTGTCGCAACCCTCAGAGTGACAGAGAAGAATGAGTTCAGTGGTTACTTCACAGCAGAATGGAGAATCCACAATTAGCAGCATCTCATAATAGGAAATTATTTGTCCATGAAATGTATTGTTCCTACCATACGCTGGTTTCCAGGAGGCTACGGAGAAGGACTTTCGTTTGGCATCATGGAAGTTCTGGCAAACCGTTAGATGACTCGGGAAGGGAGAGCAGGGTTTGGCTCAGGCTGTGTTCAGCAGGGGAGGAGAACTGCTGACCCTGACTGAGGATATTGTCGAGCGGCGGAAAGAGCATTTGAAGAGCTTCTGATCCTGACCAGCAAACCCTCTGTTGAGGAGGTAGGGGACAAAAGGGTGGTGGCCGCAGATAGACTGCTTCCTCAGATTGAGTTATGGCACTCCTCTTTTTGTGTAGCTGACAGTCGGACAGGTATTCAATAGTGCGTCCTGCCCACTCCTCGCTGTGAACTTCCTCCAGTGCTTGCTGCATGTAACTGAAGCTGTTCCCTGCAGTTTGTGGTTTCAACATGGTCACACACTTCCTGTCCAGAGCCAGCTGTGATGTGAGAGCAGCAGGGAACCTGTTTCTGTGGGCAGGATCCAACTGACTCAACATCTCTGTACTCCATGGACAGACAGGGATCATGCACTTACTGCACCGAGGATAATCTCCGCCGACCAAGTAGTACCTGGAGTCAAGGTCGATGACTTCCCGTACCTTCGTATAGATCCCGGAATGGTGCATCTTAGTGTTGCGCTGATGGCACTTCAGTGGAATACCCCACATCCGCATCGGTGCCCACAGAAACATCCACTGCCTGAAGTAGGTCATGGGATCAGGCAGTGTTGTTGCTGGTTTTGGTGGATGGAACCAGTTTTGGGGGAGCTGTTGCTTCAGCTGTCCTGCGGGGTCGTAAAGACACTGGGCAATTCACTCCCGGTCGGTTGGTTTGATGACCCGCATGAATTGTTTGGGGACAAAACTCACCCAATTTACCTCCGGCAGCCTCAGGATGACAACATGTGGAGATATGGGAGGAGGAGGAGGTGGTGGTTGTTGTGGTGGTGGTGAAGGAGGTTGTTGTGGTGGTGGTGGAAATGCCGGTTGTTGTCGTGATGGTGGTGGAGGTTGTTGTGGTGGTGGTGGACATGGTAGTGGAGGTTGTTGTGATATTGAATGATGGTATTCTTCAATATGGTGGAGCAGCCAAACTGCACCACTAACTTTTCGTCCACACTGCTCACAACATTATTCTGCATGGAAGTCAGACAAGTGTTCAGTTTTCAACATTAAGGTTGATGCTACAAAGAGTACACTTAATCTGTGCTGCAGTCTGACTACTTGAGATGGGCGGCCTCCCTGCACTCAAGCTGCTCTGCGTTGCGGGGGCAGCTGACCTGCTCTGCATTGCGGGGGCAGCTGACCTGCTCTCCGTTGTGGGGGTAGCTGAACTGCTCTGTGTAACGGGGACTGTCTGTAGCCTAAAAAAGAAAATAGCAGCGAGCACGTCTCCAAGTCTTGAACAGTATCGCGTGCCAGGTAGTGGTAAAAACAGAAGTAACAAATCACCGGCACTCACAGATAAAGAGTCGTTTATTCTGGGCAACCAAACAAACACATTTCAGCTATAAGCCGTCATCAGCGTGATCACTCAAGACGCAATGCCAGTTTAAATATGTATTGTCTGTGGCCTCCCTTCACTTGAGCTGCTCTCTCCCACTGTTTGCTGATTCCCTGATGAACCTGCCTGCTCAGCTCACTGTGGAAAAAGGATGTTACTTATTCCCTAGGTCTGACAATACCTTTTTAACTTCATTGGTAAAAATTGTGAAGCAATCCAAGCACAACTAATGGGGAAATAATGCATTTTTCTCTTCAGAACTTTAAAATTGCTTATTGAAGAAACTATGTACTTACTATGTGTAATACAAAATAGTTTATGGCAACCGCCACCGGAACAGGTTTAATTTAACTAAATTATCAAAATTAAATATATTTATCTCTTACCTTATGATATCCACATTTGCAGAAGAGTGCATGACAGCCTTCCAATTCCTGACCCCCGGTTTCAGGATTCGAACTTACGCGGGGAGACCCCAATGGATTTCTAGTCCGTCACCACTCGGCCACGAGTACCTGTAAAACAGCAGTAAATACCAATTTCCAAAAATGTTCTGAACTTTCCCAATTGCTGAGAAGAACAGGGCATATCAATGTAACGTACTTGTTCAGTTAAACTTCCACTTTGTTTTCACAAATTTAGCCCTGATTTTCCCCAACAAAAGGCCCATATCAGAGGCAAATCAGCATTGGCTCGCCACTCGCATATCGGCGTTCATGTGTGAACTGCTCAAAAACGTGAGCCGAGAGGCTCGCTGATGCCTGGCACACATTCCAGATATCTAGCATGCTAAATATCCAGACCTGTCGGGGACTCCTGCCACAACCAATGAGAGCGCAAGACACGGGTTAAGGGGAAACCTGGGGTCACAGTAGGAACTTACTTTATGTGAAGACTGCAAGTTTTGCAGTATAGAAATCAGATGACTTTGAAAGTCTTGTAGTGTGAACATAGCTATCCACATACTAACGTGCCCTACTCCCACAGAGTCACCCTTTTACTGTGACCATAATACCTATTGGAGATGCTGGGGATTGAACCCACGGCCTCATACATGCAAAGCATGCGCTCTACCACCTATCTGTGGTTTTTGGGAATGTTTGACAATATTTTGCAGACACCTGAATAAAAGAAGAAATCTGATTAAAACACTTATGGTTAATCTGGTACGTTGCTTTAAAACCTGTGGCTGGAAATCAAACCGGGTAGAGTGCTTGCACCACTATACCATCAATCACAGTGGAAAAGTAGGACTAGCTCGTTGTCTTCTTGCAACGGGGAGCTGCAGCTGTAGGAGGCGCTGTGGCTTAGTTGGTTAAAGTGCCTGTCTTGTAAACAGGAGATCCTGGGTTCAGAGTGGAAGAGAGAGTGATCCCAAATCCCATCCCCCTCTTTATTGACTCCCAATCAAGAGAGCAGCCACACCTGGAGAGAAGAAAAACAGACCAAGATTAGGCATGAGACAGGATCAGCATGATCAGAAGGAGGGGGAGCATAACAATCATAGAAATAGAATAGGAGTAGAAGGCACATCAAACTGTTTTCCGTGGTCATTCGACTACTGCAAAAGAAAATGTTGATTTTTGTCAATTGTTATGGTGACAACACACGTCAGTTCGTTAGTTGGACCGTAAGGTGTCGTTGCAGCTTGCTGGGAAGAGAGCAGACACAGCTCCAGAGACGGTCACCAATGGCTGGCTATTTAGTAGAGGTAGCTTGATCTTTTCCGGAGTGGCGGGAAGTGAGGCAGAGGGACCGACCCAGCGCTGCCACTGGCCACCAGTTTGCTGTTCGGCTCATTTTCTGTAACCAGTGTAGAATTAAAGCATGGCAGAATTAGCAATCTAGCTAACTAGCCAGCTGTTCGCTACTTTACTCCATTACCTTCCTCAAAAAAAAAGAAACATTTGCAAAGCCGAGTTTTTAAGTGTTTAAAATCCAGGATAGTTTACATCCATGTTTACCAGTTTATTGTCTTTCTGCAATTGGGAGCAACAACTGCAGGAAGTGCTGTGGCTTAGTTGGTTAAAGTGCCTGTCTAGTAAACAGGAGATCCTGGGTTCAAATCCCAGCAGTGCCTGGTTGTTGCAGAAATGAGCTCTTAAATGAAGTCTGTCATGTTTATCTCTGCCACCTCAATATCAAGGGTTTAGTTTAGGCACGAAAACTTAGTAGTTAAGTTTAGAGAAAGACTGGTTCTGGTTAAAAGTTGAATGTTGACATGAGGGAACAGACAACTCCTGTGTTGAACTCTTTGTAACTTTTTTTTACATTTTGGATGTGAACGCAGCTTTGATATGAGAGAAGAAGACAGCAAAAAACAGAGGAGCTAATAGTAGTAAAGAGATTCAGAACATGATGTGACATCGTTCTGAAAAAACGTCTCATTTGTGTGGAAATGAAAGGAAACAATGGAAGAAAGAACCAAATGAACACCAACAAGAGGAGGTGGTGTAGTACTATAGTCTGGTGACCTGTCCAGGGTGTACCCCGCCTACACATAATGTCACCTCGGATCTGCTCCAGCCCCCACATGACCCTAAATAGGATAAGCGATAACAGATAATGGATGGATGGATGTTTATCTCTGGCAGCTCTATATCAAGGATTTAGGCCAGGAAGGAAAACTACATAGTTAAGTTTAGAGAAAGACTGTAGTTATGGTTAAATGTTCACTGTTGGAGTGAAGAAACAGACAGAATGGAAGAAGCTATCAGTAAGTTTTTAATTGTTTTAAATCCAGTACTGTTTACATCCATGTTTACTAGTTTGTTGTGTTTGTGCAATAGGGAGCAACAACTGGAGGAGGTGCTGGGGCTTAGTTGGTTAAAGTGCCTGTCTAGTAAACAGGAGATCCTGGGTTCAAATCCCAGCAATGCCTTGTTGTTGCAGAAATGAGCTCTTAAATGAAGTCTGTCATGTTTATCTCTGCCACCTCTATATCAAGGGTTAAGTTTAGGCAGGAAAAGTTGTAGTTAAGTTTAGAGAACGACTGTAGTTCTGTTTAAAGTTGACAGTTGAGATGAGGAAACAGACAGCTCCTTTGTTTAACTCTTTGTAACTCTTTTTTTACATTTTGGACATGAATGCAGGTTTGATATGAGAGAAGAAGACAAAAAACAGGCGCTGTGGCTTAGTGGTTAAAGCGCCTGTCTCGTAAACAGGAGATCTTGGGTTCAAATCCCAACAGTGCCTCACACAGGACAGCAGTCTATAGACTTTTACAGTAGAAAAGAGATTCAGGGCATGATGTGACATTGTTCTGGAAAGACATTGTCTCATTTGGAAACAATGGAGGAGAGAACGGAATGAACACCAACAAGAGGATGTGCGTTAGTACTATAGTCTGGGAGTTATGGTTTGTTCTCTGTGGGGGGAGAGAGGGAAGGGGGGTTCTGCTCCTGTGTATTTGCTGCGGAGCAGAAGGTCATGGGTTTGATTACCACCTGAGGCAAGGATGGAGAAATGCGTTAAGGTAAGGGTAGGAAGGAAGCCAAACACGATTTCAAATAGTGTCACTTAATACCCAGTTTACTAGGAATTCAACTCAGCAGACTTGGACTGTGATAGAGTAAAGGTGAACAAAGGAATGTGTTTCCGCCAAGTTTTGAACGGGGGACCTTTCGTGGGGTTTCCCGATTCCCGACGGGAGGGTAGCTTTTTCTACCAGCTGCTGATTATTCACCAAGAAAGACAAAAGTTGTAAAGCAACAGCAGTTGTTACTTCACGGCAGAATGGAGAATACACAATTAGTCCATGAAATGTGATATTCATACCATATGTTGATTTCCGGGAGGCTACGGAGAAGGACTTTCCTTTGGCATCGTGGAAGTTCTGGCAAACTGTTAGACGACTCAGGAAGGGAGAGCAGGGTTTGGCTCAGGCTGCGTTCAGCAGGGGAGGAGAACTGCTGACCCTGACTGAGGATATTGTCATGCGGCGGAAAGGGGAGCGGAACATGAGGTTGAAATTTGTGCAGTGTGAACTAGCTACAAGGACAACTGAAAAGATCAAGCACTGATAGCGCAAAGCAAAGAATGCACCAACTATCACAAAGGCAAGAAAAACAAGTGGACGTTTAACTGAACAAGTACAAGTTGTTCTTCTCAGCAATTGGGAAAGTTCAGAACATTTTTGCAAATTGGTATTTACGTTTGTTTTACAGGTTGTCGTGGCCGAGTGGTTAAGGCGATGGACTAGAAATCCATTGGGGTCTCCCCGCGCAGGTTCGAATCCTGCCGACAACGAAAGACACTTTTGGGCAGCGGGAGCCCACCAATGATACTTGGATACTAGGTGCAACTTAGAAAAAAACATCAGTATCAAAGCAAAC